>CM060692.1:113316500-113559000 GCA_030686995.1 Artemisia argyi | reverse complement strand
TGCTTACGTTTGATTATATATGTAATTTTGTAATTGTTAATACTGTTTCATTATCTTAATACCAAGCAATCATTAGTGTAAATCAATCCAAATCATTATCTGTTACTATTCTTGATCACTGATTCCCATAAACGTTTCCAAAACACAATTTCAATCTCGTTGGGACTTAACGACCCGGGGATTTCCCTGTACTTCCACGGATTATATATCTTGCACTTTCTCTCAGGTTTGACCTGTTGACCATATTTGGTTGACTGGTTAGTTTGGGAGGAGTCATCTACTTTAGGGAAAATCTGAATACACTGTTTGTACTTGTTGGGTCCATTCAGTCCCCAAGTAAGTTTTAATCTATGATATGAATAAAATATAACCTAAATGTCACATAACCTTAGACAACGTTCAAGTCATTGAGTGAACAATCACTCAGTGAGTCATCTTCAGGAAGCACAGAACAAGCCTAAGAAGAAAGGCTTTCCATTCAGTGAGGCGGGACTTAGTGAATGATACCTGAGCCAAATAAGAAGGTGATGGATTCAGTGAGTGATGAAAATAACTCACTGAATCCCAAGTCTCCTCAAGAACTATGAATAGTGAAGACCAAAGACTGAAGACTTAAGAATGAAGGAATGGCATGACAAGGCGAAATAAGTTTGAAACGTATAAGGAAGAGTCCTTATCAAGCAAAAGTCAAACTTACCTTGAATGGCTACATATCAAAGCAGTGCCATCACTGCTACTCAGAAAGCAACATTATCCTATACCAAAAGTAGAAAACGGCCACAGAGACAAAATACGTAAGTATTTTGTCCAAACTAGCTTAGGTCATCTTTGTCTTCTTCAATAACGGTTGTAAATCATTTGTGTATAAATAGGATCATAAGTAGGAGTAAAATGTTGACAAGTTCCAAACACAACTAAGTCCCTGAGGTTAGCTCAGTTGGTTAAGCATAGTTGTACTTAAGCTTAGCTTAAGTTTAGAGAGGAGATTACCATACTTGTCATTTATTCTCAAGTGTTATTCCGCAAACACTTGGGTATAATACTTTGTTAATTATAAATAGAATTAAACGTTGAAAAACCTTTGTGTCTTTTACTTTACGTTTATCTTTTAACAAAGTATTTCTTCACATCACAAATGCATGAAATATGAATACTTGGACAAAGTGTATATCCGTGAAGTGGTGTATGTAGATTAGGACTAGGTGTGAGTCTGTGTTTAGGTGTGTGAAGATTAGGACTTGGTGTAAGTTCGTGTATTGGTGTGTGAAGACTAGGACTTGATGTAAGTCCGTGTATCGGTGAGTGAAGCCTAGGACTTAGTGTGAGTCCGTGCATAGGTGTGTGAAGATTAGGACTAGGTGAAAGTCTGTAAAGTGTAGTCTGAAGACTTGGATAGTGTGAAAGTCCAAGTGGACGAGGTGTACGTCCGTGTAGCGGTGTGTGTTACTGTGTAGATTGGTTATAGCTAGGATTAGGACTCGACATTTTGCATAGTGTCGTAAATTGGTGTAAGCGTTGGTGTACGGTTTTTCTCTGCCAGAAGGGAGTTTGTTGACATAGTGATTGTGAACTCTCGAGTGTGATACTCGAGGAGTAGAGTAGCGCGAAAAGTGAGCTTCATAGCCGAACCACTATAAATCTCCGTGTCTCGGTTTGGCTGTTTCTTTCCTTTACCTTTCTTACATTTCTTTATTCCTCACTTCGTGCATATCTATTGTATTCATACATATCATTAATTGATACCACATAACTTCGAATCAAATTATTTTTGAAAGGAATTAAAAGGTTTCAAAAATCTTAAAACGTAATTAAAAATGGTGAAACTATTCAACCCCCTATTCTAGTTTCTACAAAGCATACTCAATATCTTAATTATGCCAATCATATGAAGGAACAAAACACAAGTTACTACCAAATAGTAAGTCATGTCATGAGGGGATTTCTAACTGAATAAATAACACCGTGTATTACTCTCCCCTTGAGACAATACACCCTCCCAAGGCGAACACATATATGACAAATATGTGACCATAAATACTACTATAGGTATGTTCAATTATCATGATCTAAAAATACATGGACTTAGAGCTAATATATGGAGTTAGAGCTAATTTCTCATAAAAATACATCAAATTAAATTGACATATATTTCAAGTATTTTGCGTTTTTAACAATTATAATTTGAAAAATATTTAAGTAAATGACTACAAATCATACTCATTTTAAACGCTTTTAATTAGTTTGAGCTTGAGAAAATTATAGCTTTTAAAAGTTTTCACAAGTTTACATGATAAACAAAATTTATCTTGTAAGATAACTTATCTGTTTCACAAAAAGGTGTAGAGTAGCGGGAACACTCTGATTCTGGGTGTCTTTGGGCACCAGCCATTGTCCACCCACAAGAAATAGTTTTGGCAACTCTCTTGACTCAGAGGAGCACCATCTCAATAAAATGCCAAGGATGAGACTTGAACCCAGGTCTATTGACTAAAACGTGAGAACTTCACCCATTAGACTAATGCTCTAGTAATAAGATATAACTTATCTATAATATATATATATATATATATATATATATATATATATATATATATATATATATATATATATATATATATATTTGTTTAAAATTTGAAAATAGTAATATTTTTAAATTAAAATATCATTATTATAAAAAACAATAAAATATATTAAATATTAAAATACTTAATTACAATTTAAACCATTAACTTTTTTTATTCTCACCTAGTCGACACTTACTAACTCTTAGCACAAAATAAACTCATGCCGGTGTCGACATCAATTTAACATGTATACTTTAGTTTTTTATCTGTGTGATAAGCTGTCTTTTTCACGAATAAAATCATGATAAAAGTGATTTAACAACCCCCCCCCCCCCCCCCCCCCCCCTAAAAACATCATATATTCAAACACCCACTGACCCACCACCAACAAAACCAAAGTAACCTTTATATATACTACTCACACTCGAACATTCTTTCATTACACCGACTGTGTTTCTTCTCCTTCTAGTCACCTTTTTTCTTCTGCCCTTTTATTTTTCATCTGTAAAAACTTTTAAAAAGAAAAGAAAAATGGCTAGTTTAGGTGATATTGGTGTGTCTGCACTTATAAACATAATCACTGCCTTTGCTTTCTTAATAGCTTTTGCTTTACTTAGAATACAACCCATTAATGACCGAGTTTATTTCTCAAAATGGTACATTAGTGGTGCTAGAGCTAGTCCTAGGCATGATGATAACAGTAATATTGTTGGTAGATTTGTTAACCTTGATTGCAAGACTTATCTTAGTTTTCTTAATTGGATGCCTCAAGCTTTGAGAATGAAAGAGCCTCAAATTATTCAACATGCTGGTCTTGATTCTGCTGCTTTTTTGAGGATTTATCTTCTTGGGTAACCTTTTCTTCTTCTTCTTATGTAATGAGCTTTCTTACCTTTTTTATATGTTGTATTTGATTCTTATTTGAGCTTGGTAAATATTAAAAACATTTTTGGGTTCTGTATGTATGAGTAACTATGTAGATAAGTGTTTTTTTTTTTTTTTTTTTTTTTTTTTTTTTTTTTTTTTTTTTTTTTTTTTTTTCATAGAAATTCTTTTTATGCAAAGTTCTTACAAGTTTGTGATATTTGGGATTTTTCACTGCTGTTTCCTTAGAAACTTGGCCACTTATATTCTTGTAAGTGGGAATTCGTATGTTTTTCATGTTCTATGTGAATTTTAGCTTGTTTACTGGGCTTATGAGCTTATGCAATGTATATTTGGAAAAGCTTGTAAGCCTACTTTAAGCTCACCTTGATAAGCTCATAAACAAAAAAGATGGTGGGTTTATGAGATTTTTCAATATACTAGAACGGTACCCGCCCAATGCGGCGACCGGTACCGTGTGATTATATTTTGTGTTATTTGGTTACACGTTCATGCTTTATAAGTAGAGATATTAGAGATGGTTAAGTCAAATAATTTTTGTTTGAACAACCAACCGCTTCCTAACAAACTTCCTAACCAACTTGCTTCCTAACAAATTAATTTTGAAATCTTTCCATAATAAGCAAGAAAAAAGTCTAAATTTTAAGTCTTTCTAATTATAGAATAGTCCCAAATACATTATATAGTAGTATAGATAAATAAGCTAGCACAAACACTCTGAATAAGCAAGTTTGTCGGTGAACTTTCTATATAATAAACTTAAGATTTTTTTATTATTATTATTATTATTATTATTATTATTATTATTATTATTATTATTATTATTATTATTATTATTATTATTATTATTATTATTTTTTTGTAACTTGGATGGTTCTAAATATATTTTTTAATTTAGGATTAATTTCATATATAACAAAAGTGCAAGTATTGAATGCATAATGTACAATAACAAAAGTGCAAGTATTGAATGCATAATGTACAATGTTTTTAATGCATGTTTGGGTATATATGAAATTTTCAACTGAAAAGAAAGGAGATATAAAATTGCCCCCTTTTAATAAAGGGTTTTTTTTTTTTTTGGTTAAGTTTGATAAACTGAGATTAATTACTAACAAATAAAAAGTTCTTGAAAACCATGTTTTATTTTTGGGGGTGGGGTGGGGGGTTGGAACTTGTGTGAACTTAAATTTGGCCACTTCAGCATGCCCAATTTAATATTGTTTGGTGCAAAAAGGTTAATAACCGGTAACTCGAAACGACGAACAATCGACTGCCTTTCCATAATGTGGTGTCTTCTTGAAAATTATTGGTACTTAGAGCATCTCCAATGTATGCTTATGGAGCATGTCCATGGTGACATGGAGCATATGTGGAGTCCATGTATATAAACTTCCATTGGAGCACCAAGTTTATAAAGTTGTCCATGTACTTGTTCATGTGTGTGAACGGAAGAGAGAGAAACTAAAGTAGGGCCAACAAACTTATTTACGAATGATATAAAGTTGGTGATGTTTATGGACTATATGAAGTCCATAGCATTGTAGAAGCAAGTTTATGTGTTTTGTAATTTATAAAAAAATGACATGGAAATTCTCTAGGTAAAGTCGGTAGCATTGGAGATGCTCTTATAAATATTTTTGCTTGCTAATTCTCTTATTAAACCATGATGCTTGAGTGCACTTATAGTTTGGTAAATTCATATGATTCTTGATGTCTAAACTAGCTTGGATAATTGAAAGAAAAAGAATAGGAGATTTTCCGTGAAAATAAGCTTTACTTAATGAGTCGTGCAAAGATGGAAATCCCAGTGTGTTGCAATTAATAATGAGTACATATTCATTTTTTATCCACCTTTAGACCACAAGGACTAATTGTCACAATTGACAACTATCGTGTGGTAATTCTTTGTAGAGCAAATCGCACAAAAGTGTACCCAACTTATTACCAATTTTCAATTTAAGTTACTCCATTTTTTTTTCCTCATTTTAATGCACCAAGATTTTTTTTTTTTTTTTTTTTTTTTTTTTTTTTTTTTTTTTTTTTTTTTTTTTTTTTGCAACGTGAGACCACTAACGGGTTTCCAAGTCGTTTAGCTGGTTATCAAATTTTCCGGCGACCTTTTCCAGCGACCGGTTTTTTTCGGCGACTCACCACCACCACCAGCAGCATAATCCACCACCTTCATCCCCCACCATAGCCACCAGCGGTTGCCGCTACCATCATAACGCCACCACCACAGCCGGCTGTGGTTGGTCAGAGATGAAGGTCGTGGTGGTGGTGGTGGGTCACAGGAACAGGTCGCCGGAAAATTTGGTAACCGGCTAAATGACTTGGAAACCCGCTAGTCGTCTTACATTGCAATTAAAAAAAAAGTTTGGTACACTAAATTGAGAAAACAAAAGTAGGGTACCTTAAATTGAAATCGGGTATAAGTTGGGTTCACTTTTATATGATTTGCCCTTCTTTCTAAAGTTTTCCAGATATATAACTCGCAAAGAATGTTAATTCTTTAAGTTTTTAGTTCTTTTTTATGGTATCACAGTGGTCCAAATCCGCGTGCATGGAAAGCCCCCTTTCCACATGAACTTTAGCCTATCGAAAAGTTGGTGTGAGTGTGTGACCTTAATTTGGTAGCACATTTGACAAATGGTAGCTTTTAGTTTTTGTGGAGTTGCTAAAGTAGACGAATTGGACCCGGGTCAAAATGGTTAATATTTTTCATATGGGTTGAACTATGCTGGGTTGGGTTGAACTGAAACACCTTCTGTCCAAAATTTTCAATTAATAATCAGTGTGCCAAATATGACTACTATTATATTATTCCAAAAAAATCTGTGTTTTTTGTTAAAATGATAGCAAGATAGGAGGGGCTTTTTGCATTTTAAAATGTACTTTGGGCACTTCCAGATCCCGTTGAACCAATTTGAGCTGCTTTCTTTAATTCTTTTAATGCTTTTTGTAGATTGGGATGATATTGCCAATATAACATTTTGTAATGCTGTTTATATTGATATTCTGATCAACTATTTGTCCCTTTCTTTTGGTAATCATACATCAGCCTATTATAATTGCAGCTTAAAAATTTTCGGGCCAACTGCTATCGTGGCGTTCTTGGTTCTTATTCCAGTTAATGTTTCGGGCGGAATGTTGTTTTTCTTCAGCAAAGAGTTGGTCACTAGGGACATTGATAAGCTTTCCATATCGAATGTTCGAGAAAAGTCTCCAAAGTAAGTTTATGTTTTTCATTTCATTGTTAGCATGAAAATGGCTGTAAATAATGAAATGTATGTCCCAAATGAGTAATTATAGCCCATATACGGTTGAGTATAATATTCTTGTGGCCCCATGACAATATGACATATAAATGTCTTTAGAGCCGCTGTAACTTTTACATATCCACTCGTTCTGTATTGAGCTTCCTTTTCCAGTAGAACTAAAAAGATCGACCAACACATTTACCCAAAATGAGCATTACATTAGATTATGATGGGAGGTTGCAAAATGTGCGGGTTGGGTAGCAGGTAATTTTTGGGAACTGGCCGAGTTGATTAACACTTGAGCTAAAGCTTTGACGTTAACTAGTTTTGAACCCTTCCCAACCATTTAACCCTCTCATTAAAGAATGGCTCGAGGGAATGAAATCTATGCATTTAGTTATGAATTATATTCGGGCCTCATAGCATCTTTTGATTTTCAGACTTTTTGCACACATTTCGGTGATGTATTTGTTCACGTTTTGGTCATGCTATATGCTCTACAAGGAATATGATGTGGTAGCTTCAATGAGATTGAACTTTTTGGCTTCAAAAAGTAGGCGGGTTGAGCAATTTACGGTATGTGTATGCTTACACCACTTTCATTGTATTACGCTGTATGTCCCAATGAAAGTCAAATGCATTCCTTTTAAGCCTTTTGTATTTGAATGAATTGTATTGCAGGTCCTTGTTAAAAATGTGCCCCGCGTACCTGACAGATCTGTTTCTGATACTGTGGACTGCTTCTTTAAAAAGAATCACTCAACTCACTATCTCTGTCATCAGGTAAAATTACATTTCAGAAAAAAACTGTTTGTGTTCATGAACATATTCAAGTTGTAACCATGATTACCATTAATTTTGATTCAGGTTGTTTACAATGCAAACAAGTATGCGCGAGTGGTAAGGAAAAGACAGAAACTACAAAATCGTTTGGACTACAACCGCCTTAAGTTTGAAAGTCATCCTGAAAAACCTCCAACAAGAAAGGTAGCTTATATTTCGTGGAAAATTTTACATCTTTTAATGAATATGTAGATGACACCTTGAAATGGCCTAGTGGTAAGGCACTTGACCTCCTCACAAGAGATCAAGGGTTCAAACTTCACTAGGTGCACATTTGGGGGTGGCCAGGGAAAGGGTTGGGAAAGGTCACGGGAATACCTCTGTTAGTCCGCGTACATCTGACTCAGACTCACTCTCCCCGGGTAACCTAAATAGGGAAAACATTGTCTGTTTCTGTATGACACCTTGAGTATGCTTTAATTATTTGAAATTTTAACACTTTAAATGTATGAACTCTCAGACTGGCTTTCTTGGACTTTGGGGCGAGAAAGTGGGTTCCATAGAATACTATCAAAAAAGGATTAAAGAGCTCGATGAAAAGGTGAACCATTACTACTAATCTGTTTGTTTAAAGGTAGCAGGTTGAATAAGAGTTGGGATCCTAAAACTCTATCATAAACAAAAGCCAGTCCTGACGTTTCTTTATTACATCCATTAAGTATTCGATTCATTTCAGTTTGATATCTGAAACTGTTAGTTTGATTTAGCTCAGCTTGGTGGCTTAAATCAACCGTCCCAGATAAACATATCTATATAACTTAGATGACAGACATGTCAACAAACTCCAACTGAGAATTGATGGATCTAATCATGTAATAGAAAAAAAGGTTAAGCGATTAAATTGGAAAATATGTTTGGTTTAAATGGATCATCTTGAGGTGGCAAAATGGGCAGGGTAACAGATTAAAAAACGGTTTTTGGTGAGAATGGGTATCTTTTGGTACCTGGTGAAACGTGTTGGGTCAAATTGGGTCAACTTGAAACACTTTTCGTCCGATGTCATATTTGATATTAACATAATTATATATTTTTTAATAATAGGCTAGGTATACGAAATAACGTTGGGGGTTCTATACATAGAATTTTGGTGACTTTTAACCCATTTCCGTTTAAACTATTTCTAAATTTTTTTATTTTTTTACCAGTTGACCTAGATAAAATGATAACCTGAATGAAAGTGTTCATAAGTAATTTCCACCTTTAGTAATTAGCCGTTTTCTTTATCAGGAAATGTAAAGGAGTGTTTTATTCATTTATTTATATGCAATGTCTAATTCATATTATCTTGTTGTGATAGTAGTTAACAACGGAGCATCATGAAATTCTCAATGACCCAAAACGCATAATGCCAGCGGCATTTGTATCGTTTAACTCTCGGTGGGGTGCAGCAGTGTGTGCTCAAACTCAACAAAGCAAAAACCCGATTCTGTGGTTGACAGATTGGGCCCCTGAACCTCGGGATATTTATTGGAAAAATCTTGCTATACCCTTTGTTTCATTGAGCATCCGTAAACTAGTTATATCGTTAGCAGTGTTTACTCTTGTGTTCTTCTACATAATACCAATTGCATTTGTTCAATCTCTAGCCAATCTCGAAGGTCTTGAAAAAGTTGTTCCTTTTCTCAGACCCGTTATTGAACTGTAAGTTAACTTATAATCTCTTCGCAATACGTTCCTTTGCCACATACTGTTATGTTTGGGCAAGGATTTTTTCTATATAAAGTTGCAAATTGCATAAAATTGAAACAGATTATAGTTGTTTCAGTTCAATTTGGTCATCGGACACGAAAACCGTTACCAAAATCACTTTGAGCTTTTTGGTAATGTTTATTTTTGGTGGTTTTGGCCTGAATGGTTAATGACATCTATAGACCAATGACCAAATTAGAAATGAAGTGAGAGCGTGTTTACTAGTTATAGTAATAATTTCTGTGAAAAGTATCTAAAACGTCATAGAATAGACACAAGATGAAGGCATCTTGTGCATAAGTCGGTAACATGAACTTTTGTAATGATTATGAAGCACAAATATGTATACTATATATATATACATATATATATATATATATATATATATATATATATATATATATATATATATATATATATATATATATATATATATATTTTTTTTTTTTTTGGATTTGCGTTTTGGGTCTAATTATGTCAGCACATGTAAAGGTAAATGAAATTAACTGTTAATCCCTTTCTTAACTATATTTGAGAGACATATTCCCCCTAAACGTGTTATATGTATATATATATATATATATATATATATATATATATATATATATATATATATATATATTTTTTTTTTTTTTTTTTTTGGATTTGCGTTTTGGGTCTAATTATGTCAGCACATGTAAAGGTAAATGAAATTAACTGTTAATCCCTTTCTTAACTATATTTGAGAGACATATTCCCCCTAAACGTGTTATATGCTTCTTTTCACAAGAATGTCCTTATGGTCATTTCATCTATTAATTTCATATAAACTAGACATGCCGTATAAACAGCAGAAGCACATCCAAACACTTTATTCTAAAGCCTGAGTTATGGCAGCTAATTACTCGAATTTTGCACAACTTTCAGAACGAACCCTAAATACCTCCTAAATGTTGCAGTTTTTTGAAATGTGTGCAGGAACTTTATAAAGTCTTTCCTTCAAGGTTTTCTTCCTGGTCTTGCTCTAAAGATATTTCTATGGCTTCTTCCTGGAATTCTTATGACTATGTCAAAAATCGAGGGGCACGTTGCATTTTCTGTACTGGAAACGAGCACGGCAGCAAAATACTACTTTTTCATGCTGGTGAATGTTTTCTTAGGGAGTATTGCAACTGGAACAGCAATTGAACAGCTTCAATCTTTTCTCCATGAATCGCCCACACAGTAATCTTTCTTTTTCTTTAAATATTAATCATAATCGGCTGGGTTGGGTTGACCCACAAACACCTTTATGTCCATATTTTGACTTTTCTATTAATGATCAAGTCCTCAAGTGTGATCACGCACACCATATTGCTACTGTAATAAATTCTTTCTTTGGAATAAGGTAATTGGATATTCTATGCTTTAAAACAATACATTCCTGGTGGCATTCGACCCTTTGACCTAGCCTCTTTATTTTAGTTATACCCATTTGACCGGTAGGCGGTTAGACGTGAAGCTTGACACTAATCACCCTGTGTATGGGTCATAAATTTTACTTCTATCCCTTTGTGATCAGAAGGTCACATGTTTGTGTCATAGTAACAAAATGAAAAGGTAGGGGTATATACAAAGATTTGTTCTCCAACCCTATATATAGTCGAGGAGCCTTTCTTGTTCATAAATGGAAATTTTTAAACCTTTTAAACTATCTTACTAACTTTTTTATTGGACATAATTTTCATTTTCTATGTGATGAAGCTCAAACATATCGCTTGAATTAAAAAAATTTAGTTACTGTATGTCCGTCAATCATTTGATCCAGTTTATGTTTTCTGAACTTTGACTAGTTGATATTACTGAAGTTAATATAATTTCCACTAAATGGAGCTTCATGGTTTTACTGAATTTTTCGTTTTTACAGGATTCCAAGGACTATAGGGGTATCAATACCAATGAAGGCTACTTTCTTTATTACTTATATAATGGTTGACGGATGGGCAGGCATGGCGGGAGAAATTCTTCGGTTGAAGCCTTTGATTATGTTTCATCTAAAAAACATGTTATTAGTAAAAACCGATAGAGATAAAACAAAAGCAATGAATCCAAAGAGCATAGATTTCCCTGAAGCTATTCCTTCTCTTCAACTTTATTTTCTCATGGGCGCCGTTTATGCTGTTGTTACTCCAGTCCTTCTTCCTTTTATACTCATCTTCTTTGCCTTTGCGTTCTTTGTTTATCGTCATCAGGTAAAGTCTTTTTTCTAGATATTCCAAGTTGATTTTTGGGGTTGGTTGGATTTGTGCTTTAAAACTGATAAATCAATTACTACCACTTTAAGTCGCATTAATTAGTTTTTAACGCTTGCATAAACAAATTCCACTAAATGCCTCATTTTTTTTAGGAATTATTTTTTCGCCAGTTGGCCTGTTATTCTTTAAAAAATGGAATAAATCAAACGTGCAAACATTTGGAAGGAATAAATAAATAAATAAATAAAATAAAATAAAATAAAGTAAAGTAAAATAAAATAAACGCATTATTTTGTTCACATTATATGAACTTGATTATTCAGTACTACATTATCACTATTCAAACGTACATCAGAGACACCCCCTTAATTGTGTTTTTGTTAAATGAAGGGTATATGTGTAATCTTTCAGTTTAACTGATTCAGGTAATTAATGTGTACAATCAACGATACGAGAGTGCTGCTGCCTTCTGGCCACATGTTCATACTAGAATAGTAGCGAGCTTGATGATATCTCAGCTTCTTTTGATGGGATTGCTTAGCACAAAAAAGGCTGTAAATTCTACTCCTTTGCTAATTGTATTGCCGGTATTAACTCTAACATTTCACAAATACTGCAAGAGCCGGTTTGAGCCTGCTTTCCGAAAATACCCTCTTGAGGTAAGTTCTATCACATCTTACTTGCACAATGGAAGCATCTAAATCACAAACATCAGTGGTGGTGGTGAAATTTTAGGTAGGTAACTAAGAATGGTTGTAGTCGGCAATGGAGGACAAAACACTTTATTTTAAATGAGTTCCGCTTTTTTAGTGCATTAGTGAGGTCAAGGTCCTGATGTTATAAAAAGTGATTGGCTTTTGTTAGTCTGTGTATGGACAATGAATACAGAAGTCACTCACTACAGTTCGATTTGCATTACAAGCATTTTTGCAACAAAAAATTGATATAACCAGTTTTTTAAAGTTCAGATAAAAATATTGTGCTCTGGATTATCTTACTATTTATGAGTCAAATAATTGGTTCCTATTTGATTACAACTGCAACAAAACTATTATCAAAGGGCAAAAAGTGATGATACATTTTTCCTCTCCTTTTAACCTTATTTGAGGGACTTTTACTCACTCATAGTGGAAAAAAAAGAAGTAATCATACTTTTTCAACCACCTAAACACTACCTTTCACGACCTTTCACGACCCCTTGTTCCCATAACCCCGGCAGTCGAGCATTATGATTTCCGTACTTAAAAAAACATGAATTTTGTTCCAGAACTAAATGTGTGAATTTGGTTTCTTGTGGGCTTGATTTTCAGGAAGCTGTGGAGAAGGATGCCCAAGATGAAGTTTCTGAACCCACAGTTGACATAATACCTTACATGTGTGAAGCCTATTTACATCCAGTCTTACGTTCAATTGAAGAATTTGAGCTATTCGAGCTTGGAATCGACAATAACCAATCACACATCCCAAATCAACAACAGCTACCCACCAAACCTGTTTCTGGTTCCCACTCCCCTATAAGTGAGCAAGAAAACAAAGGGTCTCCTAAAATGCAGCAGCATGTTGACGTCGTTGTCGAACAACATGAGAGTGTACATACGCACCACCACAAGAAATCGACCCTTTAACATGGATCTGACGCAATACTGATCAAGCCTCCAGTTAGAGTCTAACCATTGACTAGATGTAGCTTTTGTAACTGTGGCTTACCTACCACGCCATTTAAATGTATGAACATGTTTTGCTTGTCAACATGTCCTTGTTGCGTTTTTCAAAATTTTGCCTATTGAACTCGCACAAAATCTTATACCAAAACATGTCTGCTGATTGTGAATTTCCAATATTAAGCTGTTAGGTTTGCATGTAACCGGTTCTTTGAGACATTGAACTTGGAAGGATTTTGAGTTGGGTGTAATGCTTTGAACCCAATTTTGATACTAAGCAACTTTGCTTAAAGGGATTATGATACGAACCGGATATGATAAAGAATTAGAAGAACAATAAAGATCGAATAATCTATGTTTGAGAGGTCAAATAACCTCTCTCAATTAACACGAAATCAATAATACATAATAATATTCGGCATAAAAGGCATTACAACCTTGATCATCTATATATTCAACATAAAAGTTACCATAACGAAGGCCCGTTATGCCCATATGGCCCTGTGTTATGGAGCGTTATGATACCGGCCTCCAAAAAAATCCAACGCCGTTAGTTCGACCGTTACCACAACCACGCAAGAGAGAGAGAATGCTCTAAACGGCTATGTTTCAAAAAATAAATACATAAATTATATATATGTTTTTAAACCTATATACACTACAATATAAATACACCCTTTCCCATATATTTTTTACACACATCCCAACTCAAAAACAACTTTTACATACTTCCAATCTTTATAAATAAATAATTCCGAGATTTCCTAATAATGATAGTTTTTTGAACCTCCTCGGTGTGACGAACCCCAACGCTTCTTTTCCGTCAAACCCTCTGGTATCCTCATCAGGTTTCCCTAACCCCCTCGGCATAATTCCCAAGCAACTTTTTCAACAACAACAAGCATTTCTAACATGGCAACAACAAATCAATCACAAATGCTAAACACCAATTTTCAAAATCTACAACAAAACCCACCATAATTCGATCAACAATCATAACCACAAACCCAATCTTCACAATCACAATCACAATCACAAACAACAGGCTACGGACTCCCAACCCAAAAGAGGAATTAAACGTGCCGCAAAAAAATCCAAAGACCCCAAACCCTATTCCGAAAAAAATCCCGACGTGGCCGGAGTTTCTTTACGTTGGCAACCAAACGAGGAAACGTTACTTGCCTCGTGTTATGTTACCGATTCCGAGGATCCCAATATTGGAAATTCACAATCACCAGACATGTTTTGGTATAAGGTTTTGTGCGATTTCAATAGGCAAAATTTCAAAAAATGCAACAAGGACATGTTGACAAGCAAGTAACATATGTTGAACGGGAATTGCCAAAAGTTCAAAAAGGTTTTAAAACGTGCACATTTGGGAAAAAGTGGGGAAAATGATTTGGATGTTATGAAACGGGCTAGAATGATTTATCGTGACGAGCTTAAAGGAACCCCGTTTAGTCAAGAGCAGGCATGGGAAATTTTGAGAACCCATGCAAAATGGGACATGCCGGAACCCGTTGACCCGGTTGATTTACCGGAGGCGTCGAAAGGGAAGGCCACAGAGCTATTCGGTGAAGACGCAAGACCACGTCTTACCGGCAAACAATGCGTCGGCAAAAAAGGCAAATTCGAGACCACGTCAAGCACCGGGAGAAGTAACTCGTCAAGCCAATTTGGAGAGTTTATGTCAAACGAGTTTCGTCTCAAACGGGAAGCCGCCAAATTGGTGTACGAGGTCGCTAAAAAGAAAGATCATAAAGTAATGTGTTTGGAAGATGAAATTTCTAGCTATTAGCACGAAGGATTTGTCAGAGGATGATGCATATTGGATTAACATGGAAAAACAAAAATTTGAAGAAAAATATAATTTGCGCCACGATTAGTGTTTTTATTAATTTATTTTTTTATTATATTTTTTTTATTTTCTTATTTTATTTTTATTTCGTAACTTTTTTTATTTGGTAATTTCTTTTTTTTTAAACTTTTTGTATTTCGTAACTTCTTTTGTTTCGTATTGTAATTTTTATTATAGTTTATTAATGAAATATTAGTTTGTTTAAATAAATGAAAAAGAAAATAAAATGTGAGTCCTAAAATGGTGGTGTTATGATAAAAGGTTATTTTAGTGTGTTAGTGTGAAATGTTAAAGCTAGGTGACGGCATTCTTTTAGTGTTGCGGTGTTACGACACCTTGCACTCTTTAGAATGATACTAATAAGCAATGTTTTAAAAACCGGGTTTTTAATCGACCTGGTCGAGTTATCGGGCACCGGTTTAACCGGTTTGACCGTCGGGTTAACCTGGTTTTCCATTTAAATATTTTTTTATTTTTTTTACCGGGTCAGCCGGTTCGACCGCCGGGTCAACCCGGTTTTTGTTTTAAAAAATTGAAAAAAACTAAACCTGGTAGGGTTTCAAGACCCGGTTTGACCCGGGTCACTCAAAACCCAGTGGGTCTAACCGGTTAATCCGGTTTTAGAAACCCGGTATTTTTTACCCGTTTTTGTACGCTGGCACCAGTCCGACCAGTTGAACCGTCCAATGAAAACATTGCTAATAAGTCCCCTTTAAGTTAAAGGGAAAATTCTATAAGGTGGCGATTAGACCAGCTATCTTGTACGGGTCAGAGTGTTGGCCTATCACGAAAGCCCAAGCTAACAGAGTGGAAGTGGCAGAACTGAGAATGCTAAGGTGGATTTGTGGTAAAACCAGGCTTGACAAGATTCCGAACGGAGTTTTTAGAGCAGAACTCGAAGTTGAAACTATTATCTCGAAGATGCGAGAAGGAAGGTTGAGGTGGTTCGGTCATGTCAGGAGGAGGCCACAAACAGCGCCAGTAATGAGGGTAGAAGCGCTAATGGTCGACGGTTTACGAAGGAGGGGTAGGCCTAAACTTAGGTGGGAGGATAGACTTAGACAAGACATGAAGGAGCTTCTCTTGTCCGAGAACATGATCTCAGATAGGAAAGCTTGGAGAGCCAGGATTAGAGTTTGCGACTAGATTCGGGCTAGGTGGTAGTTGTAGGCCCTTTGAGTTTGCCTTAGCTGTAGGCCCCTTGTGTTTGCCTTGCCTTTGTTTAGGTCTCTTCCCCTTAGTTGTAGGCCCTTTGCGTTTGCCTTAGCTGTAGGCCCCGTGCGTTTGCCTTGCCTTCGTTTAGGTCTCTTTCCCTTAGTTGTAGGCACTTTTGCTCGCTTGCTTGTCCCTTTTTATTTTATTTTATTTATTTATTTATTTATTTTTTATTATTATTATTATTTTTTTTTGTGTGCTGCTTTGCTTTGTCTTCTTTTTTGTTCCTTGTTTGTTGGTTCATGCGTTTTTTGCTTTGTTTGCAGGTCTCTCTTTTTCTATCACTCGCACTTTTGCACTTGCCGGAGGTCTCTTGGAAACAGTCTCTCTACTCCCAGTTTTGCTGGGGTAGGGGTAGGATCTGTCTACATTCTACCTCCCCCATACCTCGCTTCCGCGGGATTGGGTATTGTTGTTGTTGTTGTTGTTGTTGTTGTTGTTGGCTATTACCCTCCTTATTCCAATTATTTGCCTCCATTTCTCTTAACCAAAGACATGCTGACTAAAAAACAAGTGAATGTCATCTGTTTAATAATCTGAATCAATCTTCTGACATCCACACGATCCACTCCACTTCACTTCACTTGACATCCAAAAAAAATGTTTTTCTTTCTCATATTCACTCTTGTAAACTCCCAACAAACCAAAATTCACCGATGGCTGCTGCTTCCATTGTTTGTTGGAACTATCTCCCAAACACCAACCTTAAACTTCCAACCATTGGATCATCATCTCCCATTTCTTTAAAACATTCAAACCAATTGAAGAAAAATTCCATTAGAAATTTGAAAATTGATGGGCGGCAGTGTAAGTTTGCATTGCAAACGGGTATTCGGTCTGATCGCGTTGTTTCTGTGAAATCTGCTGCTGGCTCATCGGATACCAGCAGCATTACATCTAATGTATTGGGAGTAGGCCATTTGGCTGTTTCACTAGGGATCATACTAGCAGCGGATAAATACTTGAAACAGGCTTTTGTTGCTGCTGCAATTAAGTTCCCAAGTGCTCTTTTTGGGATGTTTTGTATTTTCACTATCCTTGTGGCTCTTGATGTTACTGTTCCTGCAGCTGCAACTGCTGTCGTTAATTTCTTCGAACCCGCACTCTTATTCATTCAAAGATGGTTGCCTTTGTTTTACGTCCCGTCTTTGGTAATTTTGCCTCTTGCTATTCAAGACATCCCTGCAGCTTCAGGGATCAAAATCTGCTTCATTTTAGGTACCGCCATCTTTTTCCTTTTTAGCTTTTTCCAATCAAAATTTTGTTATTTGCTTGGTTAACAAGTGTGTTTTAGGGAGTTAAGCAAAACTTTATTAGCTAATCATAATATATTAAGTTTATAAATAGTATACCATTAGTATTAACTTATGTATAATAATAGTCCCTCGATGATCCGGTACACCCCATGTGAATGCATGTGCTTCTAATGTTTTTCTCGTAGGTAAAGGTATAATCAATGACAATCATCAAAATTAACATCAAACTAATCACCTTTGCTTTGTCAAAAATATATGTGATGTAAAGAAATCTTTTTGTTTTCACTCTTCTCTAGGAAAAGGCTGTGAGAGTATGAGTTTAATGATGAGTTGAGTGGCTGACATAGATTTATTCTGTATGTAAATAGTTCAACAAAAGATGGAGCAACCCTTCATAAATTGTCTGTCATACCCGATAATAAATTGTGACTACATTTTAGTGGTGGTGAATGTCTATTCGAGCTGTTCTTTATTCTAAAAGGCCAAAATTGGTCAAATAAAAGAATTTAGGTTAATTGGTGTGAAATGACAAATCGACTGTGGTGAACGTCCCAAAAGTCTAATAATAATAGTAAAAAATATCGATTACTAATTTACTATTTCTTTTCTTTTTTGGCCCCCATAATAAAAGCGCTCATTATCTGTTTCTCATGTTGCATACAGTTGTAGGGTGGGCAGCTTCACTGGCTGTTGCAGGATATACGGCTATAGCTGTTAGAAAAATGGTTAAAACAGAAATGATTGCTGCTGAACCTATGGCAAAACCTTCACCATTCTCTTCTCTAGAGGTGGTTGCATGGAGTGTTATCTCTGTTGCATCATTTGTTGCGGCCCTTAAGTACCCTGACTTACTTGGAACAAATGCTAGAACGTGTTTGCCATTCTTGTTAGGATCTACTGTGTTAGGCTACATTCTTGGTTCTGGGTATAATTTGTTTCCCTTGAGCTTGAATATGCATTAACTATCAAGGGTTTATGAGTTTCTTGTTCGTTGTTCATTTCGCTGATTTATGGTCATCAACAGGTTACCAGCTGGTCTGAAGAAGGTCTTTCATCCAATCATTTGTTGTGCACTAGCAGCAGATCTTGCAGCATTCGCTTTTGGGTATTTTTCAAAGTCTGGATTGTATCCAATTCTTGGTACGTAGTCGTGCTTGGTTCTTGTTTTGTAGCCTCCTATGTAACATGTTGTCATAATTAATCACCACTAAAGGTGGCAAGATGTGGCGGTTGGGCGGGTCGAGTAACTTGTCTAAATGGATTCAGGTCAAGAGAAATGTATATTAAATGTGGACCAATCACGTTGACCCGCAAACACTTTCTGTGTGTCTGCAATTGTTTTTGTAATGCTGTCAATATGAATAGAAATACTAGTATTATTTTTTTGGAGTAAACGATTTAGGAGGTTGTATGCATAGAAATACACTGAGGTAAATTTCTACAATTCTACCCCATTGACCCGTTTCCTTATATATTCTTTCTACCCCATATCAACTCATTGTCCAAGTACATGCATTAATACCAACCACTTAGGTTCATCAATCATCACCTGTAAGTTCACCTTCTCTGTTCTACCACATGCAAAATATATTGTGTTTACTGATGGTCTTTGTTTTATATCAAATATATGTGTCAACATATGCAGGATATTATCTTACCAAAGTGTCGTCTAATCCTGGAGCTGGTGACATTTTAATGGGGTTTCTTGGTTCTGTTATCCTCTCTTTTGCTTTCTCAATGTTCAAACAAAGAAAGGTAACCGAGTATTTGACATTAACAGATGAGGTTATATGCACGATATAGCAACCTACTTTAGGCCGATTTTTGCTATAGGCAAGAAATCAGCCTTCCCTTTTAGGCAATGTACTATTCTTTTCCATTTTAGGCATCAGACTTCTAATTTCTGATATTACAAAACAGAATGTATGTTGTTTTGACTTTTGCATATGAGGAAGAAATTAGATTGCCTGAAAGGGACAGAAACTAAATTTACTTGCTATTAAGAAAAGAAGAAACAGCTACACAGGATTTGATCTAAAGTTGGTTGCTTTTTGTGCATTTCGGCCTAACTAGTTGTCTAGACATTAGTCTGCGTTTTATTATGTATCCATTATTCTTTCGCTTTGCGAATAGGGAAATGCTAGGCTCTTCTGTTTTTTCAAGTTATAATGCCGGAGAATAATTTGTGTGCATGGCTTAATAGAAAACTTAGGAGAAAACTATTTTAGTTTTCATTTTATTTCAGTAGAGCGGAAATGATAACATGCAAATGCTAAAGAGTAGAATTAATTGCAACTTACAAAGGATAAATTTAATATTTTGGTGAATTTCGTTATGCCTATTTTAAATGAAAAAGTCCAATCTAATTGACTTGATTGTAAATGCCTACCGTGTATAAGTTTACAAGGGCGCAACTAATGAAGTAATGAGCATGTTGTAATATTTCATGTATGATTGGGTCACTCTTGTTAACTCTTTGTGGATTGATAACTAAAGCATATACTACCCTCTTTGTGTAATTATTTATTTAACAATACATTTTCCTTTTAATAGTAACATTCTAAACGACAACATGTTTTGCTTTTCAATATATAACTAATGATTTTGTAAGTTGCCCAAACTTCTGTATTATTAACTCATGGCATACTAAGGTTATACTAATTTTAGAGTTTAAATTTTGGTTGAACCCACAACCTATTGATTGATGGGCACACTCATGTAGTCACATTTTACCTTTTCATACCCAAAATTAAGATAAGAAACAGAATCTGATATCCACATTATCAAAAACTTACTATGCACAATCATCATTCATCAGATAGACAGCTTCAAAATGCAAATTTAAACACCCCCCTGATACAGTATAGTTTTCTGTCTTTACAGCTTGTCAAACGGCATGCAGCTGAGATCTTTACATCTATCACCATAGCAACTTTGTTCTCTTTGTACTCAACTGCACTTTTGGGCCGGCTTGTTGCGTTAGAACCAACTCTTACCATATCGATTCTACCTAGATGTATTACCGTGGCACTTGCTCTCAGCATTGTGTCGCTTTTTGAAGGTCAGCAACATTGTCTCAAATATTCTTCCCATAACATGTTATTGACATTGTGGTTATCTTTTGACTAAATCTCATGTAATCATGCTTATTAGGTGCCAATTCATCACTAACTGCTGCTGCTGTCGTGGTGACTGGTCTTATTGGAGCAAACTTTGTACAAGCTGTGCTTGATAAACTTCAGTTTGATGATCCTATTGCTCGAGGAATCGCGACTGCATCTAGGTATTGTATTCGGTTGACTTTTTTCCCTATCTGGCAAAATGAGTGGGTTGGGTGATGCGTAAACAAATAATTCTTTCACGCGCGTTAAACAGACCTCTGTGGGTCGAGTTGGCCTACCAACATTTTATTGTTCACTTCTTCATAAGATCATAACTAATTACTGTTTGATAATTAATATTATAAAATCCATATGAAATTAATACTATCTAACTTCTAGCTTGTTTAAATAAAATCAAGTCAGGGAACCAAAGTGGCCTCGAAATGCATAAAACCTTGGAAATTGTTCTATTTTTTGAAACTTAATTTAATGTGATGATCTATTTAAGAATATTTATCACGTTACCCAGGAACGACCCAACCAGGTTTGAGCTTTTACCCAACCCTTTCGGCCCACCCTTTTCCCACCTTTAACCGAAAGCAATAACACCCATTTAAAGAGTAACCTGGTGCCACCAAGGTCTTGTAGTTTTAACTGTAGTTTGAACCCATGCTACACCTAATTTGGAACTTATGTTGATCCTCGCAGTGCACACGGACTGGGAACAGCTGCATTATCAGCAAAAGAACCTGAAGCCCTGCCATTTTGTGCAATTGCATATGGTCTAACGGGTATTTTTGGTTCACTAGTCTGCTCAGTTCCGCTTGTCCGACAGAGCTTGCTTGCTATTGTTGGCTGAAAAGAATTGGTCTTATGAGTGAGTGGATGGATCCATCATTTTCCCTTGCATATTACTTCTTCTATGTTTGTAAATGTGTACAATGTGTTGCATGTTAGGTCCAATTCGTTGAGTTATGGGTTCATTCGTTTATAACATTATTTTGTGATCTTTGTATCAAGTGAATAAGAACAACGCCACATTTTTCTTTGATCTTTATATCTATCGTTTATATCATTTTTCTGGTTGAGTTATGACTTTTTTGACATTTTATGAATTCGTCAATGATTGCATGGTACTCCACTTCACAAAAATAATATACCTACCCTAAACTAGTAGATAAACACAACACAATTTCTTAAAGTTCAATGACTTGTTTCTGCTCATATTAAAACATAGAACGGTACCCGCGCAATGCGGCGGCGGATACCTGTTACTATATTTTGCATTATTTGGTTATTCGGTTACACATTTAGTTGTTTTTATGCTTTATAAGTAAAGATGGTAAAGATGATTAAACCAAATAATTTTAGTTTGAACAACCAACCTGCTTCCTAACAAACTTCCTAACCAACTTGCTTTCTAACTAACCTGCTTCCTAACCAATTAATTTTGAAATCCTTTCGGAATAAGCAAGTAAAAGTATGAATTTTAAGCCTTTCTAATTATAAAATAGTCTCAAATGCATTATATAGTAGTACTAGCTTAGAAGACCCGTTGACACCAGATAATTTTTTAAAGAAATAGAGAAATGCGTTAAAATATAAAACAAAGAATGAGACAATGCGTCCATTATAAGATAAGAAATTGCTTATATTAAAATTACACTAACAAACGTTCAAGCTTGGGGTTTTCAAAATTTATTGTGTTGAGTAGCAAAAGACGTGTGTGAGCACCCATCGATTTACAACCATAGCGTTGGCGAATCTAAAATAGATTGACTCGAACATAAAATGATGTGTGTGAGCGCATATCAATTCAAAACCCAATCCTTGCGATGATGATAGACCTTCAAGTACTTCTCTACATATAGACTTTTTTCCTATGTATATGATAAATTTTTAATCTTTTATTGGTTTAATTGGTGTGGAATTGTGAGATGACTATATGACACAAATTTTAAGTTATGTCATGCATTTAATTAATATCTTTTGGAGCATATGAATATTATAATCAAGTTCATGTTTGCCAAATATTATAATCAAGTCCAGTCAAACATCATGAACCTTGATCATAGACCTTGAAGTACTTGAATCACAGGAATTTTTAAAAGAATTATTCGTTAAGGAGTAACGTGTATGAACAAAGTAACAAACAACATCGAACGTAAACAGGTTCCATTAATTTTTTAAGGGAATATTAAGTAATAAGTCAATGTTGAGATAAACAATTTGGTTTGTAGCTATTAGAATAATTAATGTGCATGTATCATCGTCTTGTCCAAATAATAGATGGTCTTAAAGATGCAAGGTATGCCGTCAACGTATTCCGTGAACACCTAAAAGTTTAGAAAACAAAAGTCAAACTAAAAGGGAATCAATGACAAAAGTATATAAAGTTGAAAAATGGTATAAGCATGTCATTGTATCGTTTTACTACAATGGTTAGCCATGAGCTCACTATATTATAAGATCTTAAAAGCATTATGTTCCTTTCTCGTAAACTATTCAGGGAGCTAATTATGACCAGATTATTACATATTAGAAACAACCACTGTACATGCTTGTTGAAAAATGAACAAAGAACCTCATAGTAATCAAAGCAAGTAATAGTTGTCATGCTATTATCTAAATGAGTTTTGTGTGGGCATCATATAGTAGTATGAATTTTAAGTCTTTCTAATTATAAAATAGTCCTAAATGTATTATATAGTAGTATAGATATTGAACATTAGTCATTAACTTAACGCCCGTATTGAAAAGTAGGTTGAAACTTGTCATTTAAATTATATGGTAGTTGAATGTTTTTGCCAATCTTGTTAGTAACCTTGCTACTTGTCAAAGTTGTCATGCTATTATCTAATGTGGGCATCAAATATAGAAAATTTGGAAAAATGACTTTAAACGTTTTTTTTTTTTTTTTTTTTTTTTTTTTTACTAACATTGGTATCTTTTGCAACATGCAAGTACATCACTGGTTTAGTAATGAATTTGGGAAACCATAATCTTTTCTTTTGATCTATCCATATGAACACACTTTCTTAGATAATCTCGTGAATATTGATGGATGTTTGTGCATATTTCATTCTTTCTCTCGTCTGAATCCTATTTGGATGATGAAAAACTACAATGTACAAGAGTCTTGGGTACGGTTGCCCCCTAGTGATCTCGACAAGCATATGCATAACCTCAAGGATTACAATCCACGCATAATTTTTTTTTTTAATAGCCACCACAAATCAGCTACAGAATCGTGGGGAAATACGGGTTTCCCTATATGTGTGCAGAACCTTGTATCTCCACGTGTTAATGTAGAGGTGGCAAAACGGGCGGGCACGGGCTATAACGGGCACGAGCTTAAACGGGCACGGGCCAAACGGACACATGTTATACAAATTGCATTATAAAAGATTTAAAATGACGAAATAAATTCCATAAACGTAATATCTTGTTTATATTTAAAAATTTAATTATATCATTGTACAAGTTTTTTTTTTTTAAAATGATCGTAATATTCTCCGATTGAGAAAAAAATATGTGCCAGTTAGTACCCATTTAAAATTTCAATGGGCTGCATGTGCCCATTTCAAAAAAAAGAGGGGGCTAAATGTGCCCAAATCTTTTACAAAGTAATCAAAATTAGCCACTTTTTTTAAATTCGGGCACAAATTGCCACCTCTATGTTAATGAAAAACTAAAGGACCCAAATGTTCCTCGCCGATTTGATTTTTTTTTTAAGTGTGTATTGTGAGTGAGTGGTTTTTTAGTGGGGTATTTTGTGGGACTCAATAACAGGTTAGTGGTGTGTTATGAAGGAGGGGTGTTTATTGGTCCCGAATTGTGTTGTGTTGAGTCGAAATGAGGTTTGCAAACAATATAACTAGATAACTTTATTTCGTCTAACCCTTTAATCAATACAAGTTTATACATATGTATAAGACACGAAAGGGTGTGACCCCAAACTTTGTGTCTGTTCGAACAGGTGTGTTCCAAACGACACAACCCTTCGCAAGTTTCCAGAAATAACTAACTATATAACTACTTTAACTAACTTAACCGACATAGCGGTTATTAAGTTTCTATTGAACACGTTTGGTCCTTTAAGTTTCCTGAAAAAGCAATATCGAGATTATCTTTGGTTCACATTCTCCTCCTTAATCTTGATCGTTGCTTTGTCCTAAGTCTTGAACTCTGAGCATTTGTCGCATAGTCATGAACTTGAGTCTTGGTAAAGCTTTTGTTAAGATATCTGCTCTTTGTAGTTCTCCACTAACGTGTTCCACATTAATATGACCATTCTCTATACATTCACGAATGAAATGATAGCGAATGTCTATGTGCTTACTCCTTCCATGAAATATTGGGTTCTTTACGAGTGTTATTGCTCATATGTTGTCAACTCTAAGCGTTATCCTTTTCTCTTCCAATCCAGTTAATTCACTAAGTAAACTTTTTAACCATAAGGCTTGACATGCTGCTGCAGTAGCCGCCATGAATTCTGATTCACATGATGAGAGTGCCACTGTTGGTTGCTTCTGAGTACACCAAGTAATAGGTGACTCTCCAAAGTAAAATACTATTCCAGTAGTTCCTTTTCCTTGATCGGTATTGATTCCATAACTACTATCACTATAACCTGTAATCTTGCAGCCGCCTTCTTTCTTGTAAATTATTCCATGTTCCTTTGATATATCGGATTACTTGTTTCACTGCCTTTAGGTGATGATCCTTCGGGTCTTGCATAAATCTGCTGAGTAGTCCGACTGAGTAACTAAGATCTGGTCTAGTATGTAGTAAGTATCTGAGACTTCCAATTAAGCTTCGGTAATAAGTTGCGTCAACTGAGTTTCCATCTTCCGCCTTGACCAACTTATTGCCGTGATCCAATGGTATCTTCGTATCATTGCTGTCCGTCATACTTGTTTCTTTTAAGATCTTGTTAATATATCATGTTTGCTTTATCGTAATCTCTCCTCCTGTCTGTGTAAATTCTATCTCAAGGTAATATGCTAGCAATCCTAAATCGCTCATTTCAAATTTTTCTTCCATCTGGGATTTGAACAAGTCTATTTCCTTCTTTGGAGTGCCCGTGATTATCAAATCATCTACATATACTCCAACTATAAGTGTAGAAGTCTTGCTTCTCTTCGTGTAGACTGCTTGTTTGAGATTACATTTCTTAAAGTCTAATGACTTCAAGGTTTGGTCAAGCTTCGCATTCTAAGCTCTCGGTGCTTGTCTTAAGCCATACAAAGTTTTGGTTAGCTTGTAGACTTTTCCTAGGTTTCCTTGTTGCATGTAACCTTCAGGTTGTGTAACATAGACTTCTTCCTTCAGTTCTCCATGTAAAAATGCTGATTTTACATCTAAGTGGTGTACTTGCCATCCATGATATGTTGCTAGTGCCAATATTAAGCGAACTGTCTCTATTCTAGCAATTGGTGCAAACACCTCATCAAAGTCTATTCTTTGTTCTTGTACATAACCTTTTGCTACTAATCTTGCTTTATATTTGATGATCTTTCCTTGTGCATCTCTCTTGGTTTTATAAACCCATTTGAGTCCTATTGCCTTCTGATTTTTTGGCAATGTTGTGAGAGTCCATGTGTGATTCTTATTAATCGAATCCAGTTCTGCTTTCATGGCCTCAATTCATCTTTCATCTTTTGATGCTTCCTTATAGTTATGGGGTTCCTCTTCTATGAATATTAGACTTTCAGTCTCAACTACACGTGCATTCCTATGTATATCCTTATCTCTTTGAAACCTGGTACTGGTGTATCATCAAATCTCTGTTTTGAGCTTCCTAATGAGCTAAAAGTAGCTTCTTCTTCATCTTCTGAGTTAGGGTTGTAAGTGTATGCTGGTGGTGTGATTGGTGAGTTTGGATCTGGTATTGGATACGGTTCATGATACGTATTATCATTGTTTTCTATGTTGACTGGTGTAGGATTTTCATTGTCAACCTTGTCTACCACAAAACTAGCGCAAAATGTGTCTTGTGTACTTGTATCCTCTCCACTTTTATCCCAATCCCACGGTTTTGTTTCCATAAACTTTACGTCCCTACTAACATGTTTCTTCTTTCCTACTAGATCATATAGCCTACATGCTTTTGATCCTTCCTCTACTCCTAAGTAAACCATCGGTATGCTTCTGTCGTACGTCCAACTTCTTTAAGTAAGGTATCGTTATCTTAGCAAGCTGTGCATCCGAATATTCTTAGGTTTTCCAGATTCAGTTTTCTTTTGTAGAGTGCTTCATATGGTGTTTTATCTTCCAGTGCTCTTGTAGGTACCCTATTTAGTATGTAAATGGCGTGTTTGACTGCTTCCGCCCAAAAAGTTAAGGGTAACTTCATCACTTTCATCATACTCCTAGTAGTTGATAACACCATCCTATTCTTTCTTTCAACTACTCCATTTTTTTGTGGTAAGTATGGTGCTGTTAACTGTCTTGTTATTCCATTCTCCTTACAGTATTTAGTGAATTCATTTGATGTAAATTCACCTCCTCTATATGTTCTTAGCATTCTTAACTTCAATCTTAACTCCATTTCAATCTTCTGTCTAAATTCCTTAAATGTGTTGAATGCATGATCTTTCGATGTTAGAAAGTAGGCCCACATGAAATGTGTACAGTCTACTAATAAGAAGATTAGTTTCTTTCCAGAATGTGTGGCTGGACTTATGGGACTGCATAGATCTCCATATACTAAGTCCAATGGGTTTTTTTTTATCTGAATTTAGCTTGATTGGGAAATGGTGTTCTACTGTGTTTTCCTAATAAACATGCATCACATATTTGTCCAGCATTGTTTATTCTTGGTATCCATTCTACTAAACCCTTTCTTATCATCTTGTTGATGTCGTCAAAGTTCAGATGACCTAATCTAGCGTGCCATAACCATGCTTGGTTATCTATATTTGCTAAAAGACATACATGTGTTTCTATCTGTAGTCTAATACTGTAAAGTCGATTCTTAGATCTTTCTACCTTCATCAACAACTTCCTACTTTTATCATACAAATTCAATTTGTTTCCATCCATGATGATCTTACAACCTATCTCTGGAAGTTGTCTTAGACTAAGTATGTTGCTCTTGAGGTTTGGAATATAGTAAACGTCTGAAACTATCTTTTGTTCCTTGTTTCTACATCCTAGTAATATAGAACCTCTACCCTTTATCTCTACGTACGATCCATCTCCAAAACGAACGTGTCCAGTGATGCTTTCGTCAATATCCTTAAAATGACTCTTAGTTCCCGTCATATGGTTACTTGCACCATTATCTAAATACCATATGCTAGCATCTATTGTAGCATACCTTCCAGGATGTACTTGTCCTTCATTCAACAAAACTTCTTCATGTTCAGTTTTGTGTGTAGTCATCAGTAGTGATGGTTCATCGTCTTCTAAGATAAGGTTTGATTGTTCTTGAGTTGTTGGTGGGTTTCTACAGTCTCTCTTAAAATGTCCATGTTTCCCGCAATTGAAACATTTTCCTTTCTTTTTATTCCACTCACCTTTATTCTTATTTGACTTATCGTTGTGAGTTGAATTCTCTCCATTCGAGTTATCTCTGTTTCCTCTATTTTGCCAATTTCCTCGTGAGTAGTTTGATCTACCTCTATATTTGTTAAACCGTTTCTTATTCCTAGAGTGTTCGCCTTGTGCGAATAATAGGTTATCCTGGCTTTCTACTTGTCCTCCCTTTTGGAGTTTTATCCTTTCCTCGAATGCCTTAAGTTTTCCAGTGATCTCATCTAAGGTAATGTCGTCAAGATCATTTGTATGTTCTATGGATGCTACTATCTAAATGAACATATCTGGTGTGGAGTCTAATAATTTTCGTACTAAAAGTGATTCATCCATTGTTTTTCCTAATTCTTTAGCTTTCGTGGCATAACCATTTAATTTGTTCGTAAATGCATCCACTGTTTCATCTTCCTTCATCTGAAGGGTATGAAGTCCAATCATCAATGATTGTAATCGTGCCTGTTGCACCCTTTCTTCTCCAACGTGTCTCCTTCTTAATGATTCCCATAATTCTTTTGTAGTTTTACAACTTGCTACTTGTAAAATCACATCTTCGGTCAACGCTTGATATAGGAAGGCAATTGTTGCCTTATCCTTCTTATCATCTACTTGCGTGTTTTCCTTAGGTTCTATTGTTTCCCACAAACCATGTGCCTCTAATATAACCTTAATTTGTATAGCCCAAATAGTGTAGTTTGTGGTTTTGAGTTTAGGGCATTGGTATTGTGCAATAGGTGTTACGGGTTTCACTACAGTGTTAGTGTTAGTCGTATCATCACCGGCCATCTTAAATGAGTTTACAATCTTCACTTTCTAATCGTATGGGAATTCTAACCAGTATGGTATATCCTACTACTACGGGAACAGAAAAGTAGTTATCCGGGAATCCTAATAATATGGGATCAATATGTAGTTCTCATGATTTCCTAATAGTATGAAAATAAGTATCTATACTATCTAAAGTATGATTGAAATCCAAAAAAAATGAATTTGTGACCTCGTTGTTGTGTCAAAACACAAACATATTCCCACTTGTGTATCGGTACTTGAGTTATACCAACCACGTCCTTTTCCTTTCCACGTTACTTCTCCAAATCAATTCGGTTGTATATTGTTGTTGTCGAATTTTCAATATACCAACCAACGTTCTTTCTTCTAAATACCACACTCAACGTTGTCCTTTTATGTCAACTTGGTTTCCAATGCGTGTGCCCTAGATCCTTTGTCTCAGCTTCTTCTCCAAAAACACCTAACGTGTTGTTTGGCCACAATCAAACTAAGTTGTTTGTTGTTGTTTCGTTCCAAGTCCTTCACCAAATACCTCTCGATATTCTTTTTACCAAAGCAAAAAAGTTTGCTTTCTTCCTTCACTAATACCCCATGGTATTAATTCCACGACTAAACAAAATCGTGTTTTGTTTGTCGTTGCTGCTGTTGCTTGTTCTTTTTCTACGTTGTACCACAATATCTTCTTGCTTCTTTCTAAATTCACATCGTGTCTTCAACAATTCCTTCAATACCCGTCGGTATTCATTCTATAAAACGATGATCAGCCCGCCCTTTTTCGTTATCTGTTGTTGTTTTCGTATTGTTAAACGTCTCTAAACAATCCTTGATTGTTTTGTTCTCGGTATACCCTATCTAAACTACAAGCAACGCCTTTTTCTTCTTGTGTATCTCGTTATTTATACACCAGGTTTGTTCTTGACGTCTTTGTTCTCTTCTTTGTTGCGTTGTAAAGCAACAAGTCCCTTCTTTCTTTCTTTGTTGTCGTGTGCAAGACACCAACAAAGTACCTAACAATTGTTTTCCTTCCTTTTGAGTTTTGTTGTCGCGAACAAAGATCACAACAAAACAGGCCACCACTTCGTTTGGTGTCCTTCCGTTTGCAAATTTGACACAAGATAAGTGGTATACGAATTTCTTGCGTCCCTAAGTTATCCAGGTAGTGTCTCCTACTTTTGAACGTTGCGTTCTTCTTTTCTGAAAACAAAGTTTCAGCGTGATGTTCTTGGTTTGGTTTCCTTTTTGTCTCGTTAAACAAAGGGTCTGGGTCTGATGGTTGTAGCGAGCAAAGGTAACAAGGCTCTTGATGCCAAATGTTGGTACCAAATTGTGTTGTGTTGAGTCGAAATGAGATTTGCAAACAATATAACTAGATAACTTTATTTCGTCTAACCCTTTAATCAATACAAGTTTATACATATATATAAGACACGAAAGGGTGTGACCCCAAACTTTGTGTCTGTTCGAACAGGTGTGTTCCAAACGACACAACCCTTCGCAAGTTTCTAGAAATAACTAACTATATAACTACTTTAACTAACTTAACCGACATAGCGGTTATTAAGTTTCTATTCAACACGTTTGGTCCTTTAAGTTTCCTGAAAAAGCAATATCAAGATTATCTTTGGTTCACAGTGTTTGAGTTATTGATGTGTTATTGCGAGGAGATGATGTGGCACTGAGGTGGCATACCAATAATGTGTTAATCGTCTCAATGATACCTAGTGCTCTAATAGTAAAAATAAGGTTAATTTTAGTGAATTTTTTAAACGGTCAATCACTACCTATTTACGAAACCAACTGTCGCATAAGTTTTTTACGAAAATAAACTTTTGATTCTCATTCGTTAGATTCATTTGAGAAAAGAATTTCGACCTTACACATGCTTCAAAACGCGACCCAAGTTTTAAAACGCGGCCCAATTTTTAAAGCAGCGACACAAGTTTTTGAACCCACGCGACACATATTATTTAAACGCTACCCACATTATTTAAATGCGACAAGTAAAACGCGAATAAGTGACTAAGACTCAAAACGCGACTAATTGACAAAAAACTGCGACCCATTTGACAAAAAAAAGGCGACCCATTTGACAAATAAAACGCTACTAAGACATATTTACGACCATTTGTGCGTTGTTCACAGTGATTTCTTCTTGTGTGACAACATCTTTAACCGTGGAAATGATATTGAACTAAAATTTGAAAATTTTATGGGTATTGTTGTATTTTATTAGGTACATTATTGATAAATGAATATTTAAGAAAATTCATTGTTATTAGATGTCATTAACTCAATACTGTATCAGTGAGTGATAATAAAATGCATCAAGATGAGTTTCTTTATTGATCTTTACTTCTTTCTTTATAATGGATATCTGATTCTCGAAAGTTCAATATTTATATTGGCCACTAGGGTTTTGCGAAACCCTAATGTGGACTCAAGATCTGTTGTTGCTAATGAACCTTCCGTGGGTGATTCTAAGGCCTATCCTACTAGTCTTGGTGAGTTGGAATCTGATCCAATGATGAACCCTAGTAGGCGTAATAAGTTGAATTTGGATGAGGTTGTTTATGACGCTGGAACTTCAGGTGAAACTAATATGATGAGCAACCCTAATTTGGACAAAGGTAATGTTTATGAAACTTTCAGACCTGGTGGTGCTAATGAGCCATTACCTTCTGAATTTGCTTCGGTAAATACTAGTCTTGGGGAGTTGAATGTTGGTTCAACGATGAACCCTAGTAGTAACTATGGGACCAGCTCGTCTACGTTCTCTCAAGCTAATATTAATACGCCACTGTTTCGTGAATCAAGCACATCAAGTATTGATGTTAACCTGCCCGAAGGTGATGGAATTAGTGTCTCTTTGAAGGCTGGAAGGGTGCATGTCTCTAATTCGTCTACAAGTGATATTCTGCCTACACGTACAACCTACCCTTCAAAGGAAAATCAAACAGGTCCTACTCCTTTTCTCCAATCTGTTGAGGTTAATTCGAACCCCAAATCGTATGCTGGTGCAACTAGTGGTGTGCAACATACAAATGGTAAAGGTAAATCTAACTTTCGTCCTCTTAAGGTTGATAATATGTTTAATGGAGTTGATGTGTCTATACCTCGTAAAGTTTTTGAAACGATTAGTACCAAATATCAGCACACTCTTTATGGGTATTTTATTGGTAAGCGTATTGCTTTCCCGGTGGTGGAATCTTTTGTTCGTAACAATTGGGCTAAGTATGGTTTAAAACGTGTTATGGTGAATGAAAACGGTTTCTTTTTCTTTAAGTTTGATTCTCAGGTCGGATTAGAGGCTGTTCTTGAAGGTGGTCCTTGGATGATTAAAAACAGCCCCATTATTATTAAAAAATGGACCATGAGTTCTAGCTTAACGAAAGAGGAGTTAACCGGTATTCCGGTATGGGTTAAACTTCATGATGTCCCATTGCAGGTTTTTAATGAGGATGGTATTAGTATCATTGCTACACACATTGGTAAGCCTATCATGCTTGATTCCTATACTAGCTCGATGTGTATTGATTCTTGGGGTAGGAGTAGCTTTGCTCGTTGTTTAATTCAGATTGATTCAAAGGCTGTCCTTAAGGAATCTATTACTGTAGGGGTCCCTTTTATTGATCGGCTTGGTTTTTCTTCTGAAACTGTTCGGGTGGAATATGAATGGAAACCTCCTAGGTGCAATGTTTGTATGATTTTTGGCCATTCTATTGATACTTCTCCTAAGAAAGTTGTGACTCCTCCAGTTGTGGAGAAAAATAATGATGGGTTTCAACAAGTAGGTTATAAAAAGGGTAAAAATAAGAAGGGTGCTAAGGAACAAAAAGCTGGTAATGTTTTTAATGGTGTCCCGGTTGGGAAGAATATGCAATATAGACCTAAAGCTACTACCACTCCGTCTAATAGCACCCCCTCCCAAGGGGAAGCTAGTACTAGTTCTGGTCATCCCCCAAATACGGTAGGTGCTTCTACTTCAAATAACAAATCTAAATCTAAAGATAACAGCCAACCTACTCGTAATGTTACTAACAGTAATAGCCACACTACACCTACGGTAACTTTTCCAAACTTGGCTGTTAATGTGACTACATCTAATCCATTTGATTCTTTGGCTTTTGATGATGGTGTTAATGAAACTATAGAGTTGGATGATAATGAGGAAGTTGTAAACAATTTTGATGAATCAGGTAACTTGTTTGATAATTTGGGGGCAAGCACTCCCGCTATGAATGTTCCTGATGTTTAGTATTGCCTCTTGGAATATTAGGGGTTTGAACTGCTCCCCTAAACAAAAAGAGGTTAGACATGTTGTGAATGAAAATAATCTTAGTGTGTGCGCTGTTGGAGTCTCACGTGGATGCTTATATGGTTTATGACATGTCGTAATGTGTGCCATCGATGGAAGTAGACGTCTAATGGTAATCTTTGTGATAAGGGATCCCGGATTATTCTTGGCTGGAATGATGACATTGTGGATGTTATGATTATGTCTCAAACTAACCGAATTATGCATGTTCAGGTTAATATCTGGGCAGAAAACAAAACCTTTTTTTGTTCTTTAGTGTATGCAGATAACTATTACGCGAATTGTAGAGCACTATGGAGCAATCTTGTGTGTCATGCAGGTTTTATGCGTAGTAGGCCTTGGGTCTTGTTGGGTAACTTTAATGCGGCTCTTAACTTGGAAGATCACTCATGAGGTGGCTACACTCCTGACATTGCTATGCGCGAATTTAAATATTGTGTAAAGAGTATGGAGGTTGCGGATGTTAATAGCACAGGGCTTCACTTTACATGGAATCAAAAACCAAAAGGCTCTAATGGAATTTTGAAGAAAATTGACAGGATTATGGGTAATCTTCAGTTCTGTAATTCTTTTCCGGGTTCGTTTGCTATCTTCCAACCTTATCGTATATCGGATCATTCACCTTGTGTGCTTCGTATCCCTCAGGTGGCCAAGCTCAAACCTAAACCTTTTAAGTTCTCTAATTTTCTAGTGCATAAAGAGGGCTTTCTTAATACGGTTACTTCGGGGTGAAATCTTAATGTTAATGGTTGTGCTATGTACCGTGTTGTTAAACGTTTGAAGGGGCTGAAAACCCCTTTTTGTAAGCTTTTGCACAACCAAGGTAATCTTCATGATCGGGTTGATAGGATACGTAAGGAGTTAGATGAGGTTCAAAAACCTATTGATAGGGATCCGTTCAATTTAGTCCTCCGTGATGAGCATGCTCATTATCTTCTTGCTTTTAAGGAGGCTACATTAGATGAAGAGCAGTTTTTAAAGCAAAAATTCATATTTCAATGGCTTCATGCAAGTGATTCTAATACGGCTTACTTTCATAATATTGTTAAAAGTAAATGTGCCTGTAATCGAATTGAATTGATTCGAGACTCGGCTAATGTTTTGTATGAAGGTAATGCGGTTGCAAGGCTTTTGTTTCTGATGTGTGGTGTTGCAACCTTGAAAAAGGTTTAACTTCTCAAGGGATCATGAGAAGCTTGCAATCCACACCAGGAAGTGTACCTGACCGATGTAGTATAGTGAGTGGCAAGTACCAGGGGATTGATCGTTCTCTAGGGGAATAGTGTCATTAGGATTGAAAGCTAAGTCAACTAGGTCTAGAGGTGAGGGATGATTCTTTATGTATTTTTATATTTTTATGAAAGCAAATAAAATCTCGGGTTTGGAAGAATGGGCGGAATTAGTTGCTAGTCAACTAACCCAAGATTACTACAAATGAAAAATTAAATAAAATAATAAAAAAGTAAATGTGGTGAACTTCTTATAATGGGAAAACGTATTTACTTAGATTTCACTACTCCCTATTTATCTCTTATTGATTAATTGATTTGTTACAGTTGTTTGGATGAAGGGTTGTATTTCTTAATACCAGTCATGGGGTTGTGTACGTCCTTCCCCACTCTATAAGCTTCTATCTCTTCCTATCCAGGCCTTGTAAATAGTTACTTATGCCTTAAATACAACCAATAACATCATAGTACACATCTGATTACGTTTCTTAAGACGTCCAAGCCTATTACCATATAGGAGTACAGCCAGTTTTCTTAAGCTTAATACGAAAATCAATCACCCAAATCAACTAATAACAAATCAACAACTAGGTTTCATTAGATCTAAGTAAACACAAAGAGAATTAAGCTAGCATGTTAAAAGAAAGAAAAGATAAACAATCAATCAAACAACACATAGACGTATTGAATGATTAAAAAGAAGACTTATCTTCAATTGAACATCAAGGAAAGAGGGCTTGGAAACACTAAGTTTATAGGAAAATTTATCTAGGGTTTTATCTCCCAAAAGTTACACACTTAATGAATGAAAAATCAAAAAATATATATAGATATACAAGTCTGACGGCGTCAGGTATTAGCCTCTGATGCCGTCAGATCGCCGTGTTTTAGGGTTTTGTATCACCTAAGAGATCTTTGACGCCGTCTGTTTATCAGGGTTTTGGGCCGTCTCGGGTAGTGCTAAAGAGAGACGGCCTTGTTCCTGGAACACCTGACACCGTCAGGTGTTAACCTGATACTTTCTTCTAGGGCATCTCAGCATAAAAATCCTTGGCGTATCATCATAGGTGACGGCGTCAGCTCTAAAGTGTGACGCCGTCAGGTGTTAAATCCTAACTTTCTTGTTCTTTTCATTCTTGAGCATAAAAACGTCCAAAAAAAACTCCAAAATGCTCCATTTTCCAGAATTCATGTCCCAAGTACCTAAAATGACAAAAGAAACGATTTAAAGTAGTATTTGATCATAAAAACACGATTTAGGGCTTAAATGACCCCTAAAGGCATAACAAATATATCCTTATCAAATACCCTTACACTTGAGATTTGCTTGTCCTCAAGAAAATGAGCTTTTATACCAATTAAAATACAAGTTAGGGGTCATTTAACATTAATATAAAAGTAATTACAATAGATGATTGATCTACCCTAATCAAAACAAGCACGGAAATTATATACTAGCACCTCACATATAGTGTTTGGATACTCTCATCTCTCGGATGTTATAAGTGTATATATCACAAATGAAAATGGAAGAAATATCTCTCACTACCTGTCATAGAAAATAGATTACCATAGGCTTGGGAAAGGATCAAGCCTCCACCACTTTGGCGTAAGCACCTAGGATAAACTATCAAAGAGGTCTTTTAAAGGGTTATAACGTTAGGTTTAGGGATATGGAAAACACGGTTTTATTGGATAAAGGGATATTTAACTGGTGGCAAATCAACTATCTTAGTTAATTACATGTACAATGTGGCGTTGCTAAGCCAAGACTCGACTCAACTTAAGCTAATAACGAAATAACATAAACATAAATAAAATAAAAGGAATAGGATGGTAGTCCGTATGTTTTTTCTACTTTTCTTTTTCTTATTTTTTATTTTTATTTTTTCTTGTCTTTCAATTTTTTTTCCCATACACTCTTGCCCTACCATCCAAAATAATACATCAAAGGAGCTCGTTTCCTCCCCTTACACTTGAACTTTTACATAAATCAAAATAAAGACTCGAATCAAGATAATCGAAACATTTGGAGTACTTTAAAACATTAACGTATATATGGGGGTAATAAATGATGTTCTTCCACATTACTTCATTACACTAGTACTTTACCCATAAGTCACAATCGTCCCAAAACAATATGTATAAGATATGACTCAACTTAGCAACCATGTAACCAATTAGACAACTAACTAAGGGTTTAAACAACTAACAATAATGCACTAAAGATGAGTGCATACAAGGAAGGCTAAGGCAATTTGGATGTACATTTGGGGGTGGATTGTAAACAAGTTCCTCCTTTAAGTAAATGCTTAAAGTTAGAAATTAAAAAGATAGGCTATGGATGTTGCACTAGGGGTATCGTGTACTAAAAATGAGTACATCGCAAAGGTGTTGGAAAATTACTTGACAAATGAATTCAATGTAATTATATTACAAGCTTAAAACAAGGTTATCCTAATGCCTCTCATCATATAGTAAATCCTAACTACACGAATGTAGTCTCACTAGTGATCTCGGGATGCATCACTAACGGAAGTTCTAGAATCTAAATACTACCAGTACACTCACAAGCACTAATAATGAATGCTTTTCCTAACAAATCTAGGGGCGAACCTCACATATTTGGGGTGGAAATTTTTGAGTGGTACGGTTTTTTTGTGCTAGTCATATAACTCCTATCACTGAGACACTTATTAAGACTAGAGTTTCTCTCCTAAATGTTGCAAAAAATTTAAATTTGGTGCTAAAATTACCCTAACAAGTATTTCTTTCAGTTTTATTACACATCTACTATTGAACAAAACAAAAATCAAGTGAAGTTGTAGAGTCTAAGGTATCCCAATTTTATCCCCTTACACTTAAGTCGAACATTGTCCACAATGTTCATTTAAAGGATGCATAAGTAAAAACAAATGAGAATAACAGAAACTAGTACTACCCTGATTTGCTGGGTATGGAAAATGTGGTAACATGGTTAAATCTTCTTCCAAAAAAATGTACATGTAAAGCTTCACTCCTGAAATAAGATCATCTTCTTGTCCAATATAACCTATAAATAACAAAGAAAACAAAGCACGAAACCTCGCGTAAAATCGGTGGTATACTATATATAAAACTAAATCCTAGAAAGCAAGTAAAGATATAATGCTTGCAAAATAAATGTTTGCAGATTCCTAGAGTTCAAAAAATTGAGATTTTACGAAACTTTACAATTTTGGCAGCCAAACAAAACCTGGAAAAAAATTTTAGGAAACAGAGCCTGACGCCGTCAGGTTGTAACTCCTGACGCCGTCAGGAAGTACCTGACAGAATTTTTATCTTTTGTTTTCAGAAAATTTCAAGAAAAACATGTGTTTTAAGACTTGGAATTCCTGCAAAACATCCATTGTGGCTCGATACAAGCATTTGACTCAAATAAATACTAATATGTATATTCATATCTCATTATTATCTTTCATATTCACTTCATTCTTTAAAACAAATAAGAGCTTCCCTTACACTTATCTTTTTGTAAAATACCTTTATATGTGATCAAGTCGAAGTTAAAAACAAAATAAAGTATTTTTACAAATTACTTTGAGACATGAATAATAAATAATGAGAATGAAAAATACATACGGAAACAAATAAAAGCAAATAAACAAGCACAAAATAAAAAGCTTGGGTTGCCTCTCAAGAAGCGTTTTTCTTTATTTACGAGTCTTGTAGTTCGACTCAAAGTCACTCTCTATTACGTGACTCCATCACCCAAGACGACGTTCTCTAGGTCACCATCGTCATCTTTGTCAAAATCGCTTTGGTAGTGTAAGTATTTGGGATCTTCAAAACTCCAAATTTATGTTCTATATTTAGAACTAAGTTCATTAACTCCCTTGAAGAACCCACGCTCTAAATCGAAAGGACTCTTACATCCTCTCCTAACGTCATCGTCACTTAATACCACTTGAGATCCAAGTTTATCAAGTACATCTAGTCCATCGCGACCCAATTCTCTATACTCTCAAGACTTATAAGGGATTTGAAGCGAGACTTCCTTAACCCCGTCGGTAAAGGTCATTATCCCATTCTCACTATCTATCGCCAGACTAGTGATCTCGCAGAAAGGGGCACCGAAAACTACTTGTGATAACCTAGGGTCTATGTAGTCTTCTATGTTGTCAACAATTGTAAAGCCCATCATGAACATCATATTACCAACAAGCACTTGCACGTCATCATCTTGACCGACCACGTCCTTTCCTTTGTAGACTAACCCCCATCTACAAATATTGTTATAATGAAACAGAGACATAACATTCATGGGTGATCCTGTGTCTATGTATACATTATAAAAATGCTTGTGCCCAATCATACAAGGTATTTTCAAGTTATTAGGGTCACGTCATTTTATCCTACAAGGTCCTCTAACATCCATACCCCTAGTATTGTCGGCCAATCGTGGGCGATACTTGTGTATTTCTTCATTACCATCATGAAAGATTACCCCGCCTAACCCCATCGGTGAATAATATACTACTGTCAGTTTCGTTGATAGTCATTTCAGTGGCTCTGATAAACGGCTTCCCTAGGACCAAATGCCTTAACGTTGGATTAATGATTGATTCAATATCATTAACCACTATTAGATCAATGTTGTAAATAAACTTTCCAACCATAATCGGGGTTCTCGTAGCAACACCCACAAAATGGAATTCCTCATGATCAAGATTTTTTGTCAAAAATCTTGTTATACATTGGGAGAGATATCGCATTTATTGGGGATTCGGGATCGATATAGGTGTTGGGAAAGTATTCCTTTCCAAGGGTAACGGTGGCTTTGAAAATGTCAAGGTCGCCCTCCTCTATCCTATTCCCAAAACTAATGGACAATTTCACAGTCCCCTTCTCAAGCTCTTCCTTAAAGGAATTATTTAATATCCCTGGTGATTTAGTGGAAGTGTCTTCTCCTTCTAAATCCTTCCTACTTTCTATATTGCAGACATCATATAAGTCTAAAGGATTCTGCGGCGGATTAGACTCTAGTCTAGTGACCCCTGCCTTGGAATTCCCTTTATTGGAGCTACTTGGAGCAGCCTATGTTTTGGGGGTGGGTATCGTAGTGATGATGTTGACAAAGTGGATTTGGCTTGAGGGGTGGGGGCTCGTTGTTCCTTTTGAAGAGTCATGTTTGAAAAGCTTACTAGGTGTTTTATCTTAACAATAGAGGTAGCCTTGACTTCCTCAACCTGGGTTAGATCATTGGGTGAGGACTTTTGGAGTTGACCACTGACAGTACTCAACAAATCGCAAATCTTTTTGTCCAAATTTGCTTGTTGTTGATTGAATTGAGTTTTGAGTTTGGCAAGTCGTGCTTCTTGAGATGTTATGAAGTTACGCAGCACCTTCTCTTGGCTAGTTAGCTTAGGAGGATAATGTTTAGACCATGTGAGCGGAGGAGAGTCATTGAACGATACACTCTGAGTTCGACTCCAATTGAAGTTTGGTTTATCTTTCCATGCCTCAAAAGCCTTGTTGAAGTTCCTAGGTCCGGGTCTGGGGGTGAACCACTTATCTCCCGCCCCGTCGGTATGCGAGAATGCGTAGTCCGCAAAAGCTTGTTCGGGGAGTTTCATGCAATCACGAGTGTCGTGGGGACCACTACAATATTCACATGAAGAAGTGATTTTGTTCACTTGGCTTAAAGGTTTAGGAGCTTCGTAGGATTTCATAAGAAACTTGACTTGGTCCTCAAGTTCCATGATCCTACGGTCGGGAATACTTGAATTATTCGAAGGCAAAGATATTGCCTTGACCGTTTTGTTCAAGTCACGGGGATCATTCCAACATTCGTTATCGTAGAGAGAAAGATATTCTATGATTCCCCATGATTCTTCCGCATTCTTGTCACGTAGCTTACCACCGGCCGCTTGGTCAATGGTTTGCCTTGTGGATTGACTGACATGATCATAGAAGATTTGGACTTGAAGCCAAAGATCAATGCCATGGTGAGGGACTTTTTTGAGTAAGTCCTTGAAACGAGTCCAAGCTTCGTAAAGGGTTTCACCTTGACGTTGTCGGAACATCAAGATGTCATTCCTCAACTTGGTGGTTCTTCCCAGTGAGAAAAATTGAGCAAGGAAATGGGAGGTGAGATCATCTCAAGAGGTGATAGATCCCACGGGTAAACGCTCAAACCATTGACTAGCTTGGTCACGTAGAGAGAATTGGAAGAGACGCAATTGGGTTGTCTCTCGAGTGGCAACATCAAAGTCTATGGAATCTACAATTTTAAGGAAATCCTTGAGATGTTGGTTTGGATCTTCGGAATGAAGTCCATGGAATGCACATCCGCTTTGCACCAACCGGATGGTGTCGGATCGCAAGGAAGACACATTGGCTCCTTGGGTGAGCTCAATGGTATTTAGATAGCCTTGGTGGCTAGGTTGGGAGTATTCTCCTAAAGTCCGGGATCTAGGTGGTTCGGGTTGGTTTGGTTGTGGTGAGTTTTGTTGTGGTGGGTTAGCTGGATCAAAGATATTACCACCTTCCATGATGGCGGATGGTAATGGTCACGAACAAAGAAACGAAGAAAAAGATAGACTAAAGAAAACCTAATATAAATAAAAATAAAAAATCTCACTAGAAAGGAATCTAATGAGTAGACGTAATAAAAATAAAATTCAACCTAAACAATAACTATTCCCCGGCAGCGGCGCCAAAAACTTGATGCGTGGTTTTGCAACCTTGCAAAAGGAAGGTTTTACTTCTAAAGGGATCTTGAGAAGCTTGAAATCCTCACCAGGCAGTGTACCTGACCGATGTAGTATAGTGAGTGGCAAGTACCGGGGGATTGATCGTTCTCTAGGGGAATAGTGTCATTAGGATTGAAAGCTAAGTCAACTGGGTCTAGAGATGAGGGATGATTCTTTTTGTATTTTTATATTTTTATGAAAGCAAATAAAATCTCAGGTTTGGAAGAGTGGGCGGAATTAGTTGCTAGTCAACTAACCCAAAATTACTATAAATGCAAAATTAAATATAATAACAGAAAAGTAAATGTGATGAACTTCTTATAATGGGAAAACGTATTTACTTAGATTTCACTACTCCATAGTTATCTCTTATTGATTAATTGATTTGTTATACTTGTTTGGATGAAGAGTTGTATTCCTTAATACCAGTCATGGGGTTGTGTACGTCCTTCCCCACTCTATAAGCTTCTATCTCTTCCTATCCAGTCCTCGTAAACAGTTACTTATGTATTAAATACAACCAATGACATCATAGTACACATCTGATTACGTTTCTTAAGACATTCAAGCCTGTTATCATATAGGAGTATAGTCAGTTTTCTTAAGCTAACGCGAAAATCAATCACCCAAATCAACTATTAACAAATCAACAACTATGTTTCATTAGATATAAGTAAACACAAGGAGAATTAAGCTAGTATGTTAAAAGAAAGACAAGAAAAACAATCAATCAAACAACACATAGACATATTGAATGATTAAAAAGAAGACTTATCTTCAATTGAACATAGAGGAAAATAGGGCTTGGAAACCCTAAGTTTACAGGAAAATTCGTCTAGGGTTTTATCTCCCAAAATTTACAAACTTAATGAATGAAAAATCAAAAAATATATATAGATATACAGGTCTAGCGGCGTCAGGTTTTAGCCTCTAACGCCGTTAGATCACCGTGTTTTAAGGTTTCGTGTCACCCCAAGAGATCTCTGACGCCGTCCCTTTATAAGGGTTCTGGGCCATCTCGTGTAGTGCTAAAGAGAGACGACCTTGTTCCTGGAACACCTGACGCCATCAGGTGTTAACCTGATACTTTCTTCTAGGGCGTCTCAGCATAAAAATCCTTAGCGTATCATCATAAGTGACGGCGTCAGATCCAAAGCGTGACGCCGTCAGGTGTTAAATCCTGACTTTCTTGACTTTTCTTGTTCTCTTCATTCTTGAGCATAAAAACGTCCAAAAACCTCCAAAATGCTCAATTTTCCAGAATTCATGTCCCAAGTACCTAAAATGACAAAAGAAGCGATTTAAGCTAGTATTTGATCATAAAAACATGATTTGGGGCTTAAATGACCCCCTAAAGTGTAACAAATATTTCCTTATTAGTTTCTCATTATGAGCAGTTTCTTGGTATTGAAGGGGATTGTAGTCCCCTTGATGATCATGATATATTCTCTAATGTCCTTAATCCTCAAATGGCTGATTCTATGGTAAGAGATGTTACGGATTCTGAAATTAGCGAGTTCTTAATGGGGGATGATAAAGCACCCGGTCCTGACATTTACACTGTTGCTTTCTTTAAGAAAGCTTGGGATGTTGTGGGTATTGATGTTACGGGTGCTATTCGGGACTTCTTCACCAATGGTAAGCTTATGAAGGAAATCAATCACACTATTATATCCTTGATTCCTAAAGTGTCTACTCTTTCTAAGATTAATGATTATAGGCCTATTTCTTGTTGCAATGTTCTATATAACTGCATTAGTAAAATTATTGCTAATCGCGTTAAGGAGAGCCTTGGTCATTTGGTTACTATTAACCAATCAGCGTTTGTTCCTGGGCGTCATATTTCTGATAATATATTGCTTACCTAAGAGCTTATGCAGAATTATCACAGAGGGAGAGACCCGCCTAGATGTTCTTTTAAAGTGGATATTTAAAAGGCGTATGATATGGTTGATTGGGCTTTTCTTAAGTCAATTCTTGTTGGTTTTGGTTTCCATCTTAAAATGGTTTAATGGATTATGGTGTCTGTCTCATCTACATCGTATTTTATATGTGTTAATAGGTTCTTCATGGATGGTTCCAAGGTAAGCGAGGTCTAAGGCAGGGTGACCCATTATCTCCTTACTTGTTTATGTTGGTTATGGAGGTTTAAACCCTTATTTCGCAGAAAAAGGTTTCTAATTTTGTGGATTTTCAGTTTCATCATTTGTGCGAGCAGCAGAGAATTATTAACCTATATTTTGCAGATGATCTTTTCTTGTTTTCTAGGGGCCATCCTGATTCGGTTGATGTTATTATGCAAGCTTTGGAGGAATTCAAAAATGTTTCGGGTCTTGTCCCGAGTATCCCCAAAAGTACAGCTTTCTTTTGTAATGTTCCTAATGCTTTGGAAGCTACTATTCTCCAGTCTATGCCATTTGCAGAAGGTTCTCTCCCTGTTAGGTACCTTGGTGTCCCTCTTATATCGTCTCGACTGCTATATAGGGATTGTAAGGTTCTTGTGGAGAAAGTGGAAGGTCGTGTGAATGATTGGCGTAATAAGTTTCTATCTCTAGCGGGTAGGCTTCAATTGGTCAGATCTGTGTTGTCCTCGATGGATTTATATATTGGGCTTCTGTTTTCATCCTCCCTGCTCGTATAATTCATGATTTGGAGCAACTCATGAGGGGCTTCTTATGGTGTCAAGGTGAAATGAAAAGGGGTAAGGCCAAAGTGGCTTGGGAATTTGTTTGTAAGCTTCAACAAGAAGGTGGCCTTGGTATTCGTAGATTGGCTGATTTTAATATTGCTCTTATGACTACGCATATTTGGAGTATTTTAACCCATAAAGAGTCCTTATGGGTTAAATGGATTCATTCATACAAACTTCATGGTAGAAGCTTCAGGGATGTTCCTTGCTTGGGGGATGTTTGTTGGGGATGACGTAAGCTTCTTGCAATTAGACCCAAGGTACGTCCTTTCACATGGCATAAGATCAATAATGGTAAGACTACCTCCGTATGGTTTGTGGTGTGATCTAAGCCCTATTCGTGATATGCTCACTGCGAGAGACATTGCTCGGGCTAGTTTAAGCTTATCGGATTTGGTTTGTGATGTGATTGATAATGGTACTTGGAGATGGCCTGCTGATTGGTTTTCTAGATTTCCGGATTTAGTTAATCTCCCGGTCCCTAATTTACTTGATGATACTGATGACGGTTTATTATGGTGTGATTTGGATGGCAACTCTAGACCTTTTTCGGTTGCGTGTGCTTGGGAATCTCTACGTTCAAGGGCTGATCTGGTCGTGTGGTTTCATATTTTGTGGTTTCCTCATTGTATTCCACGGCATGCTATACATTTGTGGCTTGTTATTAAGCAGAAGTTGAAGACACAAGATAGGTTGTGGGAAATAGATGTTGGTCCTAATGTTGATTTGAACCTTCTTATATGCCCGCTTTGTGACGTGGTTCCGGATTCTCACCCTCACTTGTTTTTTCAGTGCCAATTTCCTTTGCAGGTTTGGTTGCAGGTTCGGGTTTTATCTAGAATGGATGTTGTCCCACCTTCATTGGAGGATGTTCTTACGTTCCTTATTCCTATATCAAAGGGGCGATTTGTTATTAGCATTCTCTCTCGGTTATTACTTGCTGCTACTACTTATTACCTATGGATGGAACGTAATTCAAGACTTTTCAAGCAGAAGAAGTCTACTATTGCTGAAGTAGTCCAAGTAATTGTTTCTACCGTCCGGTTGAAGCTGGTTACCTTCAAGTTCAAGAAGCTAACCCCTCGGTCTCGTATACTATTGGATAAATGGAAGATTTCAAGTGCTTGTCTTATTCACGAAGGGAATGCCAGGTAAGGGTTGTACTCTTTTTCCTACTCCAAGGTTTTTCCCTCCGGGTTTTTTCTTGGAGAGGGTTTTAAGGAGGCAAACTTCATGGGTCGCCTTGCTCCCTTCTTGATTCTGGGTGGATGCGGGATGTTCGCTTGTTACAAGATTTTCTTGTTTTTATACCTAGTTAGGTGATTTGTAATATAGCTAGGTTTGTTGTGTTTATGGCCTGTCATAAGCACTAGTTTATCAAGTTTTTTGCTTGAGGTTAATGTGGTATCTCTGCCACATTCCATTTGTACTTAACATTATTTTTTGCTTATATATTTACCGGGGTAAAACCCTTTACCCAAAAAACAGCCTTGCTAAAAAATAAAAATAAAAATAAAATCTTTTCAAAGAAATGTACTTAACCCATGTATGTATGATTATGTGTACATTATATTAGTGATAAATGAAATACTACAATTTAGGGGTGTTTGTTTAAGCTTATATGAGGCTTATGAGCTTATTTATTTTTCGGCTTATACTCATAAGCTCCAATTTTTGGCTCATTTGATACTTGTGGGAATATATAAGTTTAATATGATATGATAAACTCATGTAAGCACCTAAGGGGGCGTTTCTTTTTATTGTTTGATTGTCTAAATGTTAAAGTAAGTGGGTCCAAAGAATAAATTATTGTTTTCTTCTTGTTAAATGGTCTAAAGAGATAAGGCAAAGAAAGCTAAGCACTCCCGATTCAGATGAAACAATAGAGGAGAGGCCCGTTTACTTTTAAATCCACTTATTCCAAAACAAAAAAGAACCAAGACCTAAGTCTCAAAATAAGCCTAAAAATTGAAGTTTGTAAAACATAAATCCGAATAATAATAATAATAATAATAATAATAATAATAATAATAATAATAATAATAATAATAATAATAATAATAATAATAAGAGAAAAGTATAAAAAAGATAGAAAAGTACAAAGTTAATTCATTTTCTAGATACTTTTAACACCTTTTTCCCAAAACGGTCATGCTCAACTGATCAACTGCTCGACTCCACCTTTTTGTAACATGTGTCAAGGCAAGTCCAATGTTAGGTAGATATATTTTGTTGTTTTACTGTAAAATTACAACAACACCCTTATCTTCATATTTTATTTCTCTCTCCTTAATTGCACCCCACCTAACTCCAATCACCTAGCTCCTCACTTCACACTTCACAGGTCCATCACCACCACCACCACCACTGCTCAACTGCTCAACCACCTGCCGCCATCTCCGGAATCTTCACCACCACCATCTCCATGTGTTTATACACCCAGATTCCCACCACCATCATCTTTAAACAAATCTAACTTAACAACAACAACCACGAAGATTCAAAAATACACATAAATTAAAAAAAATAACATTAATCAAACATTAAAAATCTCGGGTTTTTATTTTTTTCAAAAGGTCCTATTTCGAACAAACAACAAACCGATCTCCTTGGATACAAAAAGATTCGAGCTGGAAGGAAAAAAGATCTCAGTTTGGTTCAACCTAATATACCAACCTTTATAGATTTAAATGGTTGAACTCAACTCATCATAGATCTATCATAACCTATACAACAACATTAACCCTGTATACCAAATCTACGTCTAACATATAACCCATCTCCTTCCGATTCTCACGTTTATAACAATAAATAACCACAGTCAACATAAACCCAACTCCTTACAGATTAAAAAACATTCTCGAAAAACAAAAGAAATTAAAAAAGGACTAAACGATCTTAGTTTATCCCTTCAATTAATCAACGAATCGTTCTTAAAAGAAACATGGAAGAGGTATTCATCATAGATCGTTGTGAAACACGGCTTCTTTAATTTTCAAATGCTTTAAAGATAAAACAATAACAAATATGTTATCATTTTTCTTTTCATTCGGTTTCAAAAAAAATATGTATATATATATATATAAAAAAAAAAAAAAAAAAAAAAAAGAAAAAAAAAATTGGAACCTACCTGAGACTATGTTTTTAAATGATCTTGAAGCCCATAAAGGATAAAAATGTGTATTTTGTGTTCATCTTTTGTCACAGATCTGTTTTTATCTTTTATTGGTGGCTGCGTTTGATTGAAAAAAGAGAAAACAAGAAAGTTGTTCCATGAAAGTGGTGATGAAATAATGAAAGAGGAGGTGGAGGTAGGTGGGGTACAAGTATGTAAGTACAAAGTATAAATATTTTAACAAATATAATTAATAAAACATAAGGGTATATTTGTAATTTCATAAAAAGCAATAAAAGATCTTCACCTAACTTTTGTACTTGCAAATGACATTTTTCACAAAAGGGGTGGAGTCGGGCAGTTGATCATGACCGTTTTGGAAAAAAGGTGTTAAAAGTGTCTAGAAAATGGATTAACTTTGTACTTTTCTACCTTTTTGTTACTTTTTTCTAATAATAATAATAATAATAATAATAATAATAATAATAATAACAAGAGTTAACTACATTTTTGGTCCTTGTGGTTGTATCTGAATTTCACTTTTGGTTCAATTTTCAAAAAAGTGGTTATTTCAGTCCAAAAGGCATAGTTTGGTTCGCTTTTGGTCCAATTTAAACCTCTCCGTTACAAAAGTCTGTCACGTGAGAAACACATGACGTATTGATTAATTTATTATAAGTAAACAAGGGTATATTCATCCTTTTACCTTTCCTGATAAATGAAAGTGTATTATTGCCGAAAACACTAATTTCACATCTCGTCCTCTTACTTTACCTGATCAAATCCTCCCCAAAAAAAAACTAATTGAGAGGAGCCCTAAATGCTGCTTTGTTAATGGGTATTGAGACCTGATGGTCGTACATTTGATCCATACCACTTATACAGTAAGTTAATTTTGTTATTGTAATTTAGGGTTTAGGTTGTTTTGGGGGTTTAATTGTTTGTACATATCTGTCAATGTTGGGAGGTTTAAATCATGCTTTTTGTTGCAACAGGTAAATTTCCAAGTATTTTCTCCCTAGTTATACACCATGGTGGTTACCATACTAGGTCACCAAAACGTGTCTACAATGGTGGAAAGGTAAGTTGGTTTGATCAAATTGATACAGATGGGTTTTCAATAGTTGAAGTAAAAAGTATGTTAGCAGGCTTAGGTTATATCAATCCCAATATGCAATATTGTTATAAAATTCCAAATGGCAATTTAGATAGTGGTCTTTATATGTTAAACAATGACAGTGATGTTTTGGGGTTGATAAAGCATGTTGAAAAGTTTAAACTCATTGAGTTGTATGTTATGCACCTTGTTGATATGCCTAAAGATGAACACCACTTTGTCTAGGTCACAAATGAGGATCCTAACTTAGGAGATGACTTTGATCCATTCTTTTGTGACCTAGACCCTGAAACGGGATAGTCAAGTGTTATGCCTAAGCAAACTTACCCAAATGATAATCCTACTGTTAGTGAACCAAATAAGATAGATGGTGCAGTTTGTGATCACAATAAACAGAGTGATGGTAGTGTGGAGAGTTCTGATAGTGATGACAGTGAAGACAGTGAATTTGTTATGAAGGGGGAGAATGATATTGATGATTTTGAGGTAGATATGGAAGATTTTAGGAAGCACACTGATGCTAATGCTGAGTGGGTAGGATGTAATGAGGCCCAAGATGAACCAGTTGAACAAAATGAACCATGTTTAGAAGAAGAAGAAGAAGAAGAAGAAGAAGAAGAAGAAGACTTGGAAAATTTTAGAAGTGCTACTAATTCAGATGATCCAGAGTGTAATAGGAAAAGAGCCTTAAAAAGATAGCAAAACAACACAAATCTGTAGATGGGCAATTCTACAGTGACAACTTTTATGTTGAGCAAAGTTTTGGTAACAAAGATTTGATAAAGGAGATGGTTACAAGAATTTCAGTTGATTCAAGAGGGAATTTATGCTTGACAAGGAATGATAAAACCAGGGTAAGGGCTGAGTGTAGAGGAATTGTACCTATTTTTAGTGATGACAATGCATCTCAACATTGGAGCATGTCTCATTTCTCGGGTAAGAATATGAACAAATCTGGAAGACCAATTTGTACTGTATATGTGATTTGGTATTCTTAACTAATGTATTGTAAATGATATTGTCATTTTAGGAAGACCAAATTGTGATGTGCTCTTGAACAATATGTGTGACGTTCTCAACAAACAAATATTAGATGGCAGGGATAAGCCCATCATCACTTGCCTGGAATTCATTAGATACTACCTTATGGAAAGGATAGTCATTATGCAACAAAAGATCAGCAAGAGTGTTGGACTTCTTACACCTAATGCCACAAAGATTTTCAATCTCGTTAAAAAGAATGATGCTCAAATCATTGTTACATGGAATGGAGGATATAGATATCAAGCAACTGCTCCTCATGGAGATCAATGTGTTGTGAACATGAATCAGAGGACTTTTTTTGGGTAAAGGGGAGTAATCCTGCACCCTGGTAAAATTCATTATCCAAAAACGTTGAAGTACAAAATGACGAGGGTGATTTCCCTCGCCCCCAGTCCCTTAGGACACTTACAAGACACGTATCTAAGAATGACAAACCATTCTTAAAACTAACATGCACAACATGTGCAACTGACCATACCTATAACTTACAATATAAGTGTGACAGGCCACACTTATAACTAATAATTGAACATAAACTACAACGAATATAAAAGAAAAAAATAGCAAATCAAGTAGAAACTTGAGTCTTCAAAAAAACATCAAGTAAAAACTTGAATCTTCCCATGTCGTCATAGAAGTTCATGACTTTCAACGATGCAGCCGAAACCATGGTAGAATAGACACGCGCCAATCCACACAATAGATCCACCAACTACACCGATCTTCATTGATCCAATCAGGACCAAACCAACACTACAACTCGATCCAATATCGCATCTACTACAAGTTTCAAATGAAACTCAAGCTAAGAATGAAAAACAATGTATCTTGATCAGTTGTAGACGAAAATAGGGCTAGACAACCCTAACTTACAGAAAATAGAGCACCATCAATCACATGACCAAATACATAAATCAATGCCATGTCCAAGAACGATGATAAAAAGGTTTTGAATAAGACCCTTAAACTTAACCTCCATCACTTATTCGAGCAGCAGCAGATTCCCATAAAACAACAAGGTTGTCGTTGATTAAATTAATAACAATCCACTTGAAAGCACGAACAGTAAACAAACACCAACCTTAATGACATGATCCGAGATAAATCACGAACCAACAACCTCCATAAAGAACCAATCATGATTCCCCTTTCATAACATTTCAGCAATCTTGGTCAAAAGACCCATGAGATTTCAATGCAAACATGTCTTTAGAATGCTGATCCGAGTTAACACCACAATCCCCACTTGACTTCCAGATTCACCGATCAATAGCAGCTACATATAATGTTAAACATTCATAGACATAGCAGCAGAATCACGCCAAATCAATAACCTAGGGTTTTGAAACCCTAACAAACAGAAAATTAGGTTTATGAACAAACCTAAATTCTCATCGACACCATCCTCATCCCTCTCTCAACCCACAGCCACGAACAACCATCACCAACCAGAAAATAAACACGATCAAAAGATCGACTTACATGAGACTAATGGACGAAGTCCAACTTGCAACACAAGATATACGTGAAAGAGCAGCAGCAAACAATCCATCGAAACAACCCAAAAGCCAGAAAACCCTAGAAAGAGTTTACTTATCGACACATCGTACCAGGAATAAAATATCGTTCTAAAAATCAAAGAGATAATCAAACCGACATGAATTATCAAGCATGAATCCTGGAATACGATTAAACAAAACCAATTTGCCAAAACCTTAAAAAAAAGATCGAATGAATACAAAGGATAATAAGAGTTTCGGCAACAACAGCACCACCCTACCAATCTTCCGCTTAATATACGAAGCCCAAAATTGGGAATCGTTAATAGTAAAACTTGAGCCAAAGATAGATAAAACCAACGTAAGTGCAGATCTATAATAAACTTCAACTGACCAATAAACGATCATATATTAGAATGAAAAACATGCACTAATTGACAAAACACTATTAAAGATAGAACAATGTTTTGCCGACCCCACTAGCAACTCTTGGCAATAGAAAAACGAATCTAAAAAAGTAACACCGACCCACTAAAGTTAAAACAATAATCAATAACTGACCCACAAGAGGAGAATTAAAGAATTAAAGTTTAAGATCGGAGCAGGTTAGTCAATTTATGAGGGAATCGTTGTTTCGCCAAAAGTCGCCAAAACGAGAGAAACTTTTAGGGTTACATTTAAAAAAAAAAAAAAAAAAAAAAAAAAAAAAAAAAAAAAAAAAAAAGAATCAGAGGACTTGCTCATGTAAGAAGTGGGAATTCACAGGAATGCCATGCATGCATGCAGTGGCAAGCATCTAGGACATGGCTAGCAATGGTATAGAGCCTGGACTACCTGAGACTTGGGTTAGTAAGTGTTATTGGTTGTCTACTTAGGAAGAGATGTATAGGTTTAAGGTAAATCCTTGTAGGGACCAGATATGTGGGAAAAGTCACCAAGCCCATTCATAATAACACCACCAGACTATGACCCTCCTGTTGGTAGACCACCAAAAAAAAGGAAGAAAAGTGCAGCTGAGTTATATGATAACATGGTGAAAAATGGGAAGTTAAGTAGACAAGGTAAAAGTATAACTTGCAAAAATTGTGGGGAATCAGGCCAAAACAAAAGATCCTGCAAAGGTCAAAGAGGTCCAAGAGTCAATCCATCACAACCATCTGCACCAACTTTCAATCCATCTCCACCATTTGTTAGGCCATCTGCACCAACTGTCAACCCATCTCCACCATTTGTTAGGCCATCAGCACAAAGTGTTAAATCATCTGCACCAACAAGGAGATCACCTAGAAAATGACTGCAAATGGTTTTTTTTCAGACTTTGTTATGTAGGACTTGCTTATGTTTGACTTTGTTAAGTTAAACTTTCTTTTGTAAGACGGTGTTATGTAAGGCAGCGTTTCATGTTAGACTTTCTATTTGTAAGACTTTGTTATCTATGACTTGGTTATGTCTATTTGTAAGACTTTGTTATCTATGACTTGGTTATGTTATGTAAGACTTGGTCTGTTTGACTTTTATTAAGTATGTTTTACTTTTGTTATGTTTGTGTTCACAAGTCTGTGTGACTTTTGTTTTTTGGTATGTTTGAGTTTGATAAGTCAACTATGTAATTTAACATACTATACAAACACATTGCCATTGCTTCACCAACCAAAACAGATAACATTTATCATTGAGTAAATAAATTGCTATTAAATTAACATCACAAGTACATTACAGCTACAGATTAAGTTCACTTATTATAGTTGAACATTGACTTTAAAAAGTCAACATTTTTATTATTGGTCATGCAAACCTTACATAAACACACAATTAACCCGTGGTCTTTTTTCCATTCCCTTTTGAACTATCTTTGGCAACTTTGGCAGCAAATAGCTTGATGCCAAAATCTTCACAAGTCTCCTTATTTCGCAAACCTAGAACCTTCTTCCTCTGATAAAAAATTTGCTTATCAATCTATTTTGGGGTAAGATTGCTGCTACCTTGAACCTTCTTTGGCATGACAGAACTTGATTGTTCAACCTTTGAGAAATAATCAGCCCATGACACTTGATAAGAAGCTTCTTCACTTTCACTACTGGATATGCTAATGATTTCTAGACAAATAATAATAATAATAATAATAATAATAATAATAATAATAATAATAATAATAATAATAATAATAATAATAATAATAATAATAATAATAATAATAATAATAATAATAATAATAATCAAGGTTTTCAAGATCGGGGTCCTACCCAGGATTGTTTTCGTCTTTGCAAGATCGTGATCATAAGATCGGATCGGGATATTAAGATCCTGCTATAATGTCATTTTCTTAATAGTTTTTGTAATATTATAGAAATTTACAAAGTATTATATATCATAAACACAAAATTATATGAATGTCTCATCGAAATTGTTGTCCTAAATTATGATTATGAAATGTTTAATAAGATTAAAATGTTATTTTCTAAATGTTATAAAAAATAATCCAGAAAATTGCAGATTTTTAGTTTGTTATCTGAGAAAAGTAGGATCGGATCAGATTAGATCTTAAGATCCTATGGTCAAGATCGGGATCCTATAAGATCTTAAGCTTTCAAAGATCCTATGTAAGATCCGGATCGTTTTTGCTTTGCAGTATCGTAAAATCGTAAGATCCTAATATCAGGATCGGGATCCTGACAACCATGATAATAATAATAATAATAATAATAATAATAATAATAATAATAATAATAATAATAATAATAATAATAATAATAATAATAATAATAATAATAATAATAATAATAATAATAATAATAATAATAATAATAATAATAATAAAATAACAGTATAAAAGTTGTGAAAAATACCTTTTTTGATGTTCTTCTTCGAACTCATATCTTCACTTTGCTGTGATATGCAAGTGAAAATCATCAAGGTTGTTTATATAGTGCATAATTGGGAAAAAAATAGTAGAAGCAGTCTAATATTATTGGTACATTTTGGCCATTTTCACTTTGTTGTGGATATGCAAATGTCAATCAAAGTGACTATTTACAGTTGGAGCTTTTGGTACATTTTGGCCACTTCTAACAGTCTAAGATTCTCATACATGTGATCAATTGCAGTAGTGATTTTTTTGAGAACATTTTCACCATATGAAGTACAAGTAAGCTTAAACCAAACAAAAAATGCATTACAATAACTTCATTTCGTTCATTCAAAAGACTTCATTACACAAAATTCACGACTACAACCCTTTATTACATTTTGACTGCCATTACAAGTCAACCCAACTAAAATCAAACTAAAGCCTAACATCATTTGAAAAGATATAAAATGAGGAAAAACACCCAACTAAACACTAACATCACGTTTTGAGCAACAATAGCTTGAGACTCATTCATGTTTCGTAATAACCCAGGAATGATTTGCACAGCTTGATTACACATTGATGGATCATACCAATCAATAATCCCATGATTTGGACCCTAAATAAAGTACATTTTCAAAATTAGGTCAAAATCAAGAAAAAAAATGGGAAAATTTAAAATTGATGGCTTACCCTTTTAGAACAACAGTAAAAACATCTTCCTGGATTAATTTGCGTCCATGAAGTTTTTATAACAGCTAGTGATCCACAGTGAGGGCAATGCACCGTGTTTGTGTTTTTTTAGGGCTGAAAATAATGGGGGAGGTGGGTAGCAACGGGTATGTTAGTTTTATAGTAACAGAGAATAAATTTATTAATAAAAAGACAAATATGCCCTCACGTGATGGGCACATGTAACAACCAACGTCTATATTTGACGGAGAGGTTTAAATTGGACCAAAAGTGGAACCAAACTATGCATTTTGGACTGAAATAACAACTTTCTTGAAAATTGGACCAAAAGTGAAATTCAGATACAACCACAAACCAAAAATGTAGTTAACTCTAATAATAAAAAGACAAAAATACATCGTTGGTCCCTGAACTTTCCACAAAACATCGCATGGCACCCTAACTTTTAAAAAACGTCGCAAAGCATCCAAACCTTGTGTATTTTAGGCCGATTGCGTCCCTTGACCAGTTTCGGCTCGGTCAACACACGTTTTTTTGTTATAATATGAGGGGCATAATAGTCCAATCACGTTTTAACCAACCTACAAACCTGAGTTAATCCAACAGTTAACGTTAAGGACGATTCATGAAGTTTACTTTGCAACTTGAGCTTACCTTCTCTAATATGCTAGCTCATTTTGTGCGCGAATCAATAAACCCACCTACCAAAACTCATATGCCTACCATAATTACATAGACCTATTGAAAAACCAAATCCAAACAGAAAAAACCTCATTTACTGAATATCTAAGACGAAATCCAAGCCTTCATTTTCTATAACTCACCATGTCTTTTGGACGGAATGTTATGAATGACATGCCGGATAACGTTATCACCAATATTTTGAACCGTTTTCCACTCAAAGAGGCGGTGACGACATCTAGTTTAGCGAAAAACTGGAGGTTTAAGTGGACGTTGCTCACCGACATACTTGATGAGGATTTCTTTTATTTTTTGACAAATAAGTTTGAAGGGATGTATGTTACTAGATTGCTGCTTCAGTTCAAAGGTCCCATAAGAAGGTTTGTCTTCTCTGTAGCTTAAACCCTTGTCTGGACAAGATTACTTCAATTATGAAGAGATTCATGCTTGGCTATTGTTGCTGGGTCAGCTAGGAATTGAGGAGCTCCTTATACATAACTGGTCCTCCAAACCAGTTATCTTGCCAACCCAAATGTACACTTGTTTGGAGTTGAAACATCTGGAACTTCATTCGTGTACATTACCTAGTTTGGTATCCTTTGAAGGTTTCCTAAATCTATTGACCTTAGAATTGTTATCCATCAAATTTTTGACCGGTACAATTTGGGACTTTATTGTTGGTTGTCCCTTACTTGAGTCTCTTAAAATCAATCGTACTGATACAAAAAGAGATGAGACTATTGGATATTGCACAACTTTGGAATCTGAAGAAGTTGTATTTGTCATTCGGTCTTTTGAACCAGGTCACCACAATCACAACTTACAATATATCTCAACTTAGAAGTCTTCCCAAACTTGAGTCCCTTACATTGGATTTTCAGGAGTGCAATGTAAGACCAATTTGAGTTTCACACTTCAAATTACAGATTTTTAAAGTAATGGCTACTACTTATGAAATGAACCTTTAAAAATTCTGAAAATTCTACCTGTTGTAGTTATTGGCAGAATGTAGCTCATGGATGAATGTACCTGTGGCATTTGTATCCCTCAAGAATCTAAATCTACCCGGAGTCGATTTTAGGAACAATGCAATGGTAGCATTCATCATTCAAATGATTCGTGGAGCTCCAAGATTGCAAATGCTAGAAACCAGAGTAAGTGGAATGCAATATGTATTATGCTTCACATCAATCTAATTTTCCATGGTTGTACATCTCAATACTATCTCAATTTTCAGTCTTCATTCGAAAGTGATATACCTTTGGAAAGTTATTCATTACATTTAGGAAGCAACAGAATCGGGTCGGGTCAGCTCGAGAGTGTGGTGTTTCGATCTTTTCCTATATCAGTTAATGAATTAACAATAATAAAGTTTGAACTTGCTTGTTCCCCCTTGCTGAAGAAACTTTATATCAAGCTTCGCACTTTGAATCATGATCACGCTGAAAATGTGGTGATGAATTAGGAGTTGGCTAGGGAGCTGTTGAAACTCCACCGAGCTCCCCCCACAGCCGTAGTGGAATTCTTCTTGTTTTTTTAAAGTTTATTCTATGGTTTGACAATTAATGACATATTTTGTTGTTCCTACTTCATTCTATGGTTTTTTTAATGTTTAGCTTGTAAATTACCCTAAATGGTGTTGTTTGAAATATTGTGGGTGTGTTATGGATACGGCAATTTGACTTTTGAAAGCCAAAGTTACATATAGCACTTCAACTTGGTATTAGAAAGTGCAGGTTGAAACTAGCATATACATACAACAATATGGTTTATCCTACACATATACTTGCAAAATATGGTATTAGAAAGTGCAGGTTGAAACTAGCATATACATACAACAATATGGCAATTTGACTTTTGAAATTCGAAGTTACATATAGCACTTCAATTTGGTATTAGAAAGTGCAGGTTGAAACTAGCATATACATACAACAATATGGTTTAAGCATATATATATTGCATCATACTTGCAAAATTATGTATGGACAAACCCATATGGTTTATCCTACACATATAGTTACAAAACAATTGTCTAAGCATTGTTCAAGTTGATTTGTGCCCACAAATCTACCATACATACGAACTACAAAATATGTTTACATAATATCATTCATCCAACTTTAAAGCTCCATCAGCACACATCAAAATGTAAAACTCTTTGTGACCTATTAGTTTTATCACCTAGAAAGAAGCGGACCATTGAACCTTGACCAAAATGTGCTTCTGCCCTCAATTGCCTAAAACTAGATAATGAAACAATAGCCGCTTGCCTCCTAACCTTCCCTTGACCAACTTGAAGTATCCTCTCATGAACTTTGAACTCTTTCTCTACGCTTTTATACTTCACAACCACTCTAGAGAACGCATGCAAGTTGTACTTCTTAACAATTCTTGATGGTGTGAACTGATAAAAAATGTACAAAACTTATCATTAGTTTGTTATGGGATGCTTCTAATACACATTATGATCCATCAATCTTTATATCAAACACACAATATATGATACAAATGACATTAATATATCTTATTAAGTAACTCTGTCACTAAACTTACAAGTCGGCCATCTCTCCAGAAGGATGCAGTCATCTCCCTGTAGAATGCCCTTCCTTCTTGGTCATGGACTATGTGGTGTTCCCAATTACACATCCAATTCATCCGAGGGGCTTCAAAATCTGAATTTAATATTACATATAATCAAATAAGTTACACTGCCGTGAGATACTTGGTGTAGTTAAAGTTAAAAAACTAGAACATACCATAGTCAATTGGTTGGTGACAAAGGGCATTCATTGCTATGTTGGTGTTGTATGTCTCCACAGTTGTGATGGCCCCTCCATCATGGTCAAACAACATGAAATTATACTCCTCCCCCGGGACAACCTGAGTAAACACCATTTTTTGACCAGGTGACATATTCAAGTCTTGGGCCAGTTTCTCCCAACCACATCCCCACAGGGCCGTGTGGACATATCAATCATACCAATCTTGTCTAACCTCCAGCTCTACTTGGTAATCAGTGGTGTTACTAGTAACCATGACCGAGTCTTTAGCTGTTCGACCATGCAGATATACTAGAAAATCTTCTAGCATTGGCTGGATAAGATGAGAAGTGTCTGTCATGTAACAATTCGCATTTTCAATTACTATTCATTTTCACTATTCACTTTTACTATTCACTCCCGTTACCCGCACCATCTTTTGACTAATACATTTAAAAATTACCTTGCCTAATTATATACCTAGTCATCAAGTAGATATTATTTAGATAATATCTTACAAAATATCTCACTAAGAGAAGTCAAGTTGAAATTCTCTTCTTAAATATCTTAACTGGAAATTTAACAATTCCGGTTTAGGTTTAAACGACAATTAAGCACCCCGATAAAACTTATCACTCATTTAATATGCTAATATAGAGTATATTGATAAGTTTTAACATTTTTATGTGTTTCATATTGATGAGTGTGTAAATACTCATCATTTTTATCGTATCTGAACTGCCAAAACATCCAAAAACACTCAGAAATGCATCAAAATACAGAAATTATCCCAAAAGTGTGTTTTATATGTTTTAGATGCAAAATGTTTAAAAACAAACGAAAAATGAACAAAGTTTGCACAATTGGCAGTTTCAGTCCCTCAAGTTTTAAAAATTGACAAAACTAGTCCCTGAAGGTTTAAAATAAAAGAAAAGTCAACCCAAGGTTTTTAAAAGTCAAAAATTATCAAAAACAATCCTTGGGTGAAAAGTTTGAGAAAGTTACGTGTTTGGTCCCTGCAGTTTGGAATTTTGGCATATTTGGTCCCCGGATGTTTTAAAATAAAAAATTTTCATTAAGGGTCCTTATATTACTTACACTGGGCATAATTGGTACTTGTGATAACTTTGGGAGGTTTACGTTTTCAGTCCCTACATTTTTCAGAATTACAAAAATGGTCCTTGTGATTAATAAGCCTAAACCAAGTGGACCTACATCAAATCCAACCCAAAGCTTAAAACTACCCACCCTTATTTATCCAACCCACTTAAATCCTAACCCACTCCAATTCTTTGGCCCAACCTCCCTAAGCCCACCTCAAATAAAACCTAAACCCTTTTATTAAAACCTGTGGTCAAACCACAGGTCAACATCCACCTCACCCCCTTTTTTGATATCAAAAGCCGGTCAAAGTGGGTCAAACCCACTTCCCTCCCTGCCAAAACCACCACCCGTGACTCCCTAGCTCCAACACCATCATCACCTCTACCCTCCCCCTCTGCCACACTCAACCTATCACTACCTTTCCCCCATAAAACTCCAAATAACACCCCATGCCAACAAGTAAACAGCCAAAGATCCATTTTCCTCCAAAACTAATCAAATGGTCAGGACTGATTCAAAGCCATCCAACGGCTAAGAATTTGATGGGAAGTAACAAGAGGTCTGCAAGGATTCCAAAAGGGCCATTATAAAAACAAGAAAGAAGCAAGCAGAAGGGAGTTAGTATTTTATTTTTAGTTTTAGTAATTTAGTTAAAATGTCATTTTAGTTCCAGTTGTATTTTCTTAGGCAAGAAAGATTGTATTCAGTTCTGTAAGTGTAATATTAACTCAAGTTATCCTTAATTTCAAGTGTATTGATTAAATTCCACAGGTTGCAATTTTTTATTTAAAATCTTAAGTTAGCTCTAAAGTGGTTGAAAGTTCTTGTTCATTTACTCATTTAAGTAATTTTGGACTGTTATTAAGTTTTTTAAAAAAGCTTTTTAAGCATTCAAGGCAGTTTCATTTAAATATCAAATAAAACTATAAAATGGTCAAAACTTCTACAAGCAGTGTTGAAGAGAGAAGAAGCCAGGAAGCTTGGGAATCTGGATTTTCATGGATTTAGAACTCCAAGGGGAGTGATAGGAATGGAATTTGGTCCTTAAGTACTTCAGTTTAGCTTGAGATCAATTGTAAGACTCCTTTGCAACTTTTGCTTTTCACTGTATACATGCTTATTCATTGCTTATATTTGGAATTATGTGTCTCTTAGGTGTAAGTTAGTCATGAGATTACTTTACATTACATGTTGGTTCAGTAGAATTCAAGGATACTTTATTTTTCATATTCACTGCCATATCAACATGATTTTGATTAGTGGTATTTTGCTGTTGTAATTAATGGTTCTGTGTTAAAATCAGCTTATAGCATCATATTATAACATTTGGGATCAGCTTCCTGATCTAAATTACTATCTACTTCAAGAACCTCAAAAATCAGTTGTAAGTAGGAGTGTTTGGTTTAAGCTCATTCTATGAGCTCTGGTCTGTTTTAGTTTAGATAGGCAGTTTAAACAAGTCACCTTAGGTTAATTGTAGTTAGATTGGTCATAAAATGTTAGGTGTTTCAATAAAAAAGTCAAAATCATCAAGCATTTTTCTTATATGTTAACTGTTGGTGGAATGGAGCTCCAAATCTTGGAATTCAACTCAAAATCAGTTTATATTGAGATAATTTGCTTTACTTAACTTAAACAAACACCATTTAGTCAACTGTGATCAGCCAAACCTCATTTAAGTCAAAGTTTTCTAATTTGTAACAAAGTCAAAGTTGTGCATTTCTCATTTTTTTTTTTCCAAATCTTTGAGGAATTTTAATGCCTTCAATTTTCAAGATTAGCTTATGAGCTTTTGGATTATTGATCTTTGCCAGCTTGTGTTTACATATATAATTTTGGTTTAATTTTTAGAATTTTATTCAGTGGGTTTCAAGTGGTTCAAAGTGGACTGGTCACCCTTGTGCCTGCCCTGCACCCAGTGAACCCCTTTTGACCCAATTTTCTTTTGATCATTACTTGTTGGTTAATTAAGCTCAGGCCTTGATTCTTAGTGTTTTGGAAAGCCTGCTAGGCTGGCTTGATATATGTATAAGTTGTTGGAACTGATTTACTTGTTAGAAGAGCTTGTTTTGCTCTCTAAGTTCCCCCCTCACCCACTGCTCTGCTGGTGCATCAGCAGATCATCTGAGCTTGTTGATTAAATACTTCTGTTGAGGTTCTTGTTGTTGATAGCTGTTGCTAGGTTGGTTTTTAGATTAGTTGTGACCATGCTCTTTAGTATTTTCCTTCATTTTGCCTTTGTGGCCGTTGTTCCTAAGCTGCTATATCTCAGAAAATTCACTTTGGCACCAAAAACTTAAAACTGTTGGTTATTGAAGCTTGCACAAGCTTGGTTTTAACTTTTCTGAAAAAGTTATTTTAGGAAAGTTGGACATTTTTGTTGTTTTGATTTGTTGCAAAAAGAAAATTGAAAAAAAAATAATAACAAAAAGTGCAAGAGGTGGGATTCGAACCCTGGACCTCCAGCACCCCAAGCCTCACACACACGCACCATTACCATCTGCCCTAGGGACTTTTTTCATAAAGTCCCTACACCCTCAGCCTTTTAACCCACTTTTTCCCTTTTTGCTTATTTTTAGCTTAATAGCTTATTTCCAGCTTATTAATAAGCTCTTCCACACTTTTTATATTTTTCCCAGTTTAGTAATAGTATAAACTATTTTTAGAATAAATTTTATAATTTTCACTGTTCATTAAGTATTTTTAGTAATTTAAATTAGTTTTAGTAGTTAATATTTAGTAATTAATTAATAATAAATAATTAAAAAGTCAAAAAAATATTTTTCTTTTTTCTAAAATTTTCTTTTATCGTTAGAATCGTAATAATGTAATTTTTATGTCCGTAGGGTTAGTGTAGCTCAAATTTCACTTTTTATTTCGCGCACTCGCGTTTATTTTGATTTTAATTCGCGTTTTATTTAAGTAACTTTTACGTTTTTAAATTTAGGTTACGTTATTAAAAGTACTTTGTTAAATCAAGAAAAACCAAAAACATAAATAAAGTGATAGCTTCTATTTAAGCCGTTTGGCTTATTTTTCTGCTTACGTACAAGCAAATTCTGATTTTAAATTCTTAGATTACGTTTTAGGTTAATTTGGTTTTGCGTTATTGTTAATATAGTTTGTTTACATCGTTCTCATTCTTATTTCCTTAGCGTAATCATTCTAATCCCTTATAAACCCCTTTTCATCCAAATTCACCCGATCACGAAACCGTTTTGTTTACAATCCACACCTCGTCGGGACATAACGACCCGGGGAAACACTATATTCCGCGGAGCATTGACTCTAGGCTGTTTGACCCTGTTGACCATCACCTGGTCAATTAGGTTGACCGTTTAGGGCCAATCACATATTTCTAGGATACCCGGTTTTAAGTTTCGTAACTTTACAACTTACTGTTAGCGGTTACCGGGACTAAACAACCTCCGTAAACTAGATAAGGTCAAAGCAACTTATCTAGTCACTATGGCCTTATCATGACCAGCCAAGGGGTGAATCACCAAGCCTTGGTGGCTTGGTGATGAACCTTAGAAAATGTCATGGCCTAAAAACTTCCAAGTATGCTAAACTTCCCAACTAAGTTTCCATAATATCTTTTGGTCTTCACTTGCTTGCACCTCCTTTGACTTTAGAAAGGTTATCTAAACCCCTCCCACCCCTTTTTGGTCATTCACTTCACACAAAACATCTAGCACTCTTCATTTGATCTTCAACTTCAAGTATCACTACAAGTTTCAAGCTCCAAATTCACCACATCAAGTCCTTATCAACCTTTGGTGATTCTCTTGAGTTTAAATCCACTCAAGTCACCAAGGCATCATCAAAAGTCTTACAAAATCTCTAGCACAACCTTGATCATACAAGAGAAGTTAAGGAATCCAAGAGAGAAGAGCTCTAAGTCCTTGTACTAGTTCTTGGTTCTTGATTTCCCTTTGTTAGGTCAAAAGTTGTAAGCACATAATCACCACCATCATTCTATGATTTCATGCTTTTTATGTGCTAAATATGTCTATTACATGCTATATATTGTTAACTATGTTGATCATGATGTGTACATATCCTAAAAACAAGTTAAAACCCTTACATGTTACCTTATGCTAGCAAACAAGTAAACTAGTCATCTTATACAAATTTTTGCCATAATAACCGTTTACTTATAAACTTAGATATATACATACTGTTGTAGGCAAGATCAAAACGAAACCATAGCAATTTGAATCACCCAAAACGAGTGCACGATTCAAAAGATACAGTCAAATGAAGTTACCAAAACTAAAATGAAAAGCTTGAAATACCTTTCTGTGACAGAATCTAAAACACGAAAAATGACGCACTTCTGGTCCGTTTCATCGAAAATTTAAAACACGAAAGTTGTCTGGAACGACGTTTTACTTCAAAAACAAAGAAGCTCGGGTCCGGAAAACGCAAATGAAGTCTATTTTCTGTCAAAATCCTAACAGGTTTCATATAGCCGCACGACTATATATTTAGCCGTACGACTAAGACAAACCAAGCAGCCTAAAGGCCTTAGGCCAAGACCACAGCCGCGGCTAAGGCCAAGGCTGAGGTCTCAAGGCCTTGGCAGCCGAGACCAAAGCCACGGCTAAGGCCTCAAGGCTTCCTAAGCCGAGACCGTTAACCAAGGCCTTAGCCTTAGCAAACCAAAACATATACAAAACAAGTTTACAAAGGGCTTTTTCCCCGACTCCAATAGCTCATGAAACTTCGCCACATTCATCATATAAATATGAGTATCGCTTTTGTCAAATAAAACCACTTACTTTACTTTCGGAATAGTGTTTTCACATGTGAAAACTAGTTTTTCACAAGTTAAATAATAAATCCTAACTTATAAGGTTTTCACATGTGAAAATATACTCATAACTTGCAAAAACCATTATGATTTCCTGATCTTAAACAAACAACCTTATAACTTGTGTTTGTAAAACATATGATCATTTTGACACTTATATCATGGATCCAAACAAGTAAAACATATAATTCCCAGATCGAGCACTACAAAACTAGGGAGCTTCATGTGAGGGGTTTCATTTGGGTAAACGGATCGACGAGTTGCTGAATTGACGATTTAAAGTGTCCTAGCTCCTCGAACGTTTACTACATGACCTCTGAATTAGGATGGCCCGAACGGTAGTACGAAATGTCTAAACTATAAATGTTTCATAAACCGTTTCTATGAAACGACATATACAAAACTACTAAGTACTACATCATGATCAATATAAGGACGTATATAGACTCGTTTAGGCTTTTGCATCATTATTCCATAAACTAAGACACAATACCATATTCTAGGTTGCTCGTAGAAGTTCTCACGGCATATCCATCATTCTCATTATACATTTGATATCATTTACTCACGGTGAGTCATAGCCCCGTTTTTATACTTGTTTTATAAACTCTTTGGGGGAGATACATGCTTACCTACTTTAATTCAATTTCGATTACTTGCTAACTATGGGTTGTATCTGAACTAAATGTTTATTTATGCTAAGTAACATTATTCCTGATTCGCCTTAAACTAGTTATCTTTTATTTCTCAACCACTTGTGAATGGTCAATAGTAAAGTCAAACTAATTAAAGGCAAATGCTTCCGTGAAATACAGTGTTTTCCCGGGTCGTAATGTCCCAACGAGGTTGTGAATGTGAACAGGAAAGGTATAAAGTGTGTGTGAGTGATTTAAACTAGGGTTTTATAACTTAAAATAACTTAAGAAAACTAAATTAACGATTACGTGAAACCTAGATATTTAAAAACGTACACCAATTAAAATCAGACGCGATTGCGTACTGAGAAAAATGTGAGTTTTAAGAAAAATAAACTACAGGGGTTAAAATTGAAAATTCTATAAACTTAAACTTAAAAGAAAATTAAATTAAAAATAAAACTATTTTTTAGATTATTATATTATTTATTATTAATTATTTAATTAAAAACTTTTTTAACTATTTAATTAAAACTAACTTAATTAAAACTAAAAATGATAAATACAACAAATTAAACTAAAAACTTATAAAAATAATTTCTAAACTTAAATTAGAACTTGAAGAAAGTATAAAAAATAAAAATAAATCTTTTTGTCTTTTATAAATTTTCTATTAATTAAAAACTATTTATATTATTTATACTACTTAAACTATTTTAAAATACCAATAATACTAAACTAACTTAGAAAATTATGAAAAATTTTATATATCTAATTAACCATCATGGGAATCCTAAAAAATTATAAAAACTTTATTTTATATATTTTTAAACTAGTTTACTAATTATTATTCTAATTATTAAATATTTACCAATTAAACTATTTAAATTATAAAAACTAGTAAATGAACAGTATAAATCACAAGAAAATTTCTAAAATTATTTTATGACTTATAAAAGCTAGGAAAAATATAAAATATAGGTGTTACTATATAAAAACTAATTATGCTAATTAAAACTTATTTATTGATTAATTACTAATAAAACTATTTTTAATTCTAATTAATACTAAAAGACAAAATTAAAATCTGAGAAAATTATGAAAATTACTTTAACTTAAAAGGAAATTAATAAAAATATAAAAACACAAATTACTTAATAAAAATATAAAAATGAAAACTAAAATTAAATTAAATTAAATAGAAACTATCACTTATTTTTATGTTGTATTTTCTGGATTTTTATTTTACAAAACTATATTATATATAAAAATAAACAACTTTTGTGAAAACAAATAATTTAGAACTTATTAATAAGCACTGTGGAAGCTTAATGCTACCACAGTTGACTTTGGTTGACTGAAATGAGAAATAAGCTCAAATGAGCTTATGTGGGACCCACCTTGGTATATTCTGGTTCTAATAAGTATGTTAGACTTGTCTAAACTCAATTTGGTCAAATAAGCTCAGTAGATAAGCTAATAAGCCAAAATAAGCTAATCCAAAACTTAATTTGAACACAGAATGGGGACAAGGTTTAAGGCTTATTCTAGGTGGGGTCCACAGTGATTCAAGTCAAACCAAAGGTCAATCCTAAGAGTCTACTAGGAGGGGGGTTGAAAGATGCTAATTAGAAGGTTTGAGGCCCACTGGATTGGTCACAAATCACCACCAAAGTGGTGGTGATGGACTGAGTATCTGGTTGTTTTGACAAGTTACTAACAAAGTCCAAATAAGCTAGATTCTAATAAGCTGAAGTCCCAACTAAACCTAGGTCTGAGTAGATGGGTTGATAAGCTGAAAAATAAGCTAAAAGACAAGGTGTGGGGTCCACTGAGTTAGACTCAGTGAGCCAAAGAAAATGGGTGAGTTGGTTGAGGTCTGTGGTGCAGGGCACATGCACAGGCCTGCAGCTACTTTGAGCTTAACTAATAAGCTACAACAAAAATCACAAAAATAAGCTCTATATAGATTTCTAAAGATTAGCTAGCCTAATTTATCCACAAGAAATTTTAGCTTCTAAAACCAACTACAAAAATCACAATAATTCCTACAATTATTGGAATTTCTGCAAAAGATTGAAATTTGACTTATGAGTTTTTCTTAAAAAGTTGACTTATATGAAGTTTAATCTAATACTACTGATTGAAAATGTTATATTAAGCTATTTGAATATGAAATTAAGCTAGAATATCAACCAATGATTAGATATGAGTAACTTAGACTAACACATTTCTAACAGTTAACAGATAAGTAAGATAAAACTTGTATTTTGACTTTTTCTTGCTATAACCTCTACTTTTTATGACTAATCTGTGGTACTAGGACCTAAGCAAACATGTCAAGGTAAAATTAGATCACTAAATACCACAAATGCACAGATTGCTCCCCTGTGCCAAACAACCCTATAGCTAACTGTTTTTATGATTTTTAAAGCAAATGATATATTTAACCTACTAAACTGATTCCTAACACTAAATTATAATAATATAAGATCAAATGAACAATAATCAAACACAACACAAGCTTATAACTCAGATTTGTCACATGTGAGTTTTCCACTGTGAGATTTTTGATTTTTTAGTACAAGCTTAATCCAATAAACACAATACTGATTTTAATTAATATTACTACTAATAAGCAATACAGAAACCTAAAATGAACAAGATCTAAGCTAATTAAATACTCAAGCAGTAAAATAATAAAAATGGATTTAAAGGCTTACAATTGAAATAAGCTAAGGACTGAGTGAACCAAGGACCAAATCATAACCTAGTATCCCCCATAGGATTCTAAACCATATACAATCCAAATTGTGTCCTTCTCCTTTGCTTTTCCTTCTTCTTCTTCTTTTGATTTTTTATTTTTCACTATTTTATTTGATTTTCTTGGAATTTTTGCTTTTCTATTCTAAACTGATGATTAAGGATTTCTAAGACTTAATAAAGCTTTGTCAGAGCTTTATATGAGCTTATGAATCAAATACAACAACAACTAACAACATACAAATCTAGTGAGATTTTTGAGAATTCTTGAAAATGGCATAAACTGATAAATGAGATGAAACTTGAAATTAACTTAGATTAAAGATTGAAATACATGAAATCAACTGATAGCAAGCTGTTTAAATGGAAATTACAACTGAATTTGTAAACTACACTACATACTACCTAATTAAACTAAACCTAAACTAATACCTCTTCTCATCTGCCTCTCTTCCCTTTTGTAGCCATCTTCTGAGTATGTGGGACCCACTGGGGTATTTCCCACCAATCCCCAGCCCTTGATTAAGTCCAATTGATCCAGGCCGTTTAAATATGCTTTTCGCGCCAAAAGTCCAAGGGGTAGCGTGTACAGTTTTTAAGGGCAATTAAATGGGTTAGGAGAGGCGTGGAGGACAAGGGGAGTGGGTATGCAAGTTGGTGGTGAGCTGGAAGGCCAGGTGGGGGTGGTTTTGGTTGCAGAGGTGGAGATGGCGGTTTGGGAGGGAAAAGGTGAAGGCTGGGTGGTATTGTGGTGTTTGACCGGGGTGTTGACTGAGGGGTGGACTGGGCTGGGATTGGGCTTTGGGATAGTGGGTGGGCTGTTTTTATTTTGGGTTTAGTTTGGTTTATTTAATAACATTAGGGTCCGGTTTGGTATATTTCACACAAGGACTAAATTTGTAATTAGTACAAAGTTGAAGGTTTGGTTTTGTAAGTTTATCAAAGTTCTCATAGGGACCAAACTTGACAAGCGTGAATAGTACAAGGTCCTGATTTGATATTTTTCTATTTTTTTATATCCGGGGACTAAATTCGCCAAAATTGAAACTTCAGGGACCAACTTGTAATTCCTTCAAAACTTTCAACCAGGGATCAAATTTGACAATTTGTGATTATCCAAGTACCAAAATTGACTTTTTATCCAAAATATTCCACCAGGGACTAATTCTGCCATTATTTGAAAGTCCAGGGACCAAAACTGACAAACTGCGAAACTTGAGGGACCAATTATGTAAATTCACCAAACTTCATACCAAGGACCATTCCTGCAAAAGATTATTAGTACAAGGACCAAAATTGAATTTCTCAAAGTTTTTACATCCCAGGGACCTTTTCTGTCAATTTCTAAAGTTGAGGGACTAAACTTGTAATTTTATGAAACTTTGCACCAAAGGACTAAATATGTAACTTTATGATTAAAAAGGACCTTTGATGACATTTTCATGTTTTTAGAATAACCAGGGACTAGTTTTGCCAATTTATGAAACTTGAGGGACTGAAACTGCCAATTATGCAAACTTTGTACGTTTTTCATCTGTTTTTGCATATTTTGCATTTGAAACATATAAAACACACCTTTAAGATATTTTAAGTATTTTGATACATATTTGAGTGTTTTTGTATGTTTTGGCAGCTCAGATTGGTATAAAATGATGAGTATTTAGACACTCATCAATCCCCCACACTAAACTATTGCTAGTCCCTAGCAATCTATTTGAGAAAAACTTAATGGATTTGAAAAACTCTTTACCAAAAGCCATCACTTCTGGAGTAGCCAGGTGTAAGAACTGTGGCACACCTGATAACCGTGTGATTTTGAGCAAACCACCAGCTGTCAACGGATTTGATTAGTCTTTACCAAAAGCCGTTTGCTTCTGGACTAGCCAACTCTTGATGGAATAGTCAACATCTTGGTGAGCTGATTACCAATTATGGATTTTCTACGGCCTTTACCACAAGCCATAATCTTGCGGGCTAGCCAACTCATTAGCTTTTGAGGATAATGGGGAGTTGAGGAACCATACAATTTTTGGCAAATTGCAAGCCATAAACGGGTTTGAGTTATCTTTACCAAGAACCGTTTGTTCCTGGATTAGCCAATCCTGTTGTGGGTTAGACATGGAGGATTGATACCATTTATTGCGTTCTAAGTGAGAAAAAATTTTAAAATTTTGGCTAAAATGGGGGTTCTTGATGGAACATGTGTTTAAATTCGTTAGAATAACGAATCTCCCCCCACACTTAGAACTGAATATTGTCCTCAATATTCAAAGTACCGGGTGTTAAACCGACACTTAGAACGTAAATAGAAAATATTCCATAGCCTTTATTTAAGATGTATATACATACAATTATTTTTTAAGATAAAACTTCTTAAATAGAAGCTATCACTATATTTACATTTTTTTGAGGATATATATATATATATATATATATATATATATATATATATATATATATATATATATATATATATATATATATATATATATATATATATATATATATCATGTGGGGTATCTCCCCCACACTAGGGTGAAACATGGGTGAAAACCTATGTACATGCTACTGTTTTTTATTTTCGAGTCGCTAGCTTGACTCGACCCCGAATTTATTTGTCCATGGGGAAGCAAGTGGAAGAGACAATCTCAATCGGACTTTCATTCAAGACGTTTGGATAAACATTTGAAGCACGTGAAAGTTCCACGCCGATGAGATATAATGACACCCGGCTCATAATTTATAAATGAGAATGCCGGGGTCAAAGATAATATCCTCATTCCCGAAGGAGTGAAGAACAGGATAAGCCACAGGATATATGAAGAAAAGAAAGAAAGTCATGATGAAAATCATAATTAACTCCTCATCTTCAATAGGAGAATTCATTGTTTCATGAATCTCCTCATTTAAGCTCGTTTGATCAAGACATATTATGGGTATGTCTAGATCAAAATAGAAATTATCATACTCCGGTAGAGATATGATATGAGTGAGTTCACAGGAGAACTCCTCAAAGGTGAATGATTCGTATTCGGGATTGATTTGAGTGAATTCACAGGGGAATTCCTCAATAGTGAATGATTCATAAACGGGAAGAGAATTATAAGAATGAGAAGTGGTGATACCACTTATCTTCTCTCCCGAAAGATCAAAATGGAACGTTTGCAATTCTGGAATAGAATCATTGATCAAAATCTCACTATCATTAACGGGGATAGGAGATGAAATAGGCTCTTCATTAAAAGCCTCGATTCTAGAAATGAGAAGATTAGCATTTAATAATGTAAGACGAAGAGATTCGTCTTGAATTATTTCTTCATCATTCTCTTCTTCTGAGTTGACAAGCTCAGAAGGTAATTCCCCCACATAACTTATGTCTCCACAAGATAAAGAATAGTTCTCATCAGAATCAGAGAACATCTCAATATGATCATTTGGAAAGACAAGAGGGGGAGGAATATCACACACATGATCAAGAATTCCCTGTGACTCACTTGGGATTGGGACAAGGTTCTCAACACTAGACTTTATGAATTCGTCCGATTCCTTTGCAGGAACAGTGTCAAGATGCTCGTCCCCCATGTTCAGAGAGTGAGTGGGAACCTCGGGTGTGATAACATCATACTCAGGGAGATGAGAAGGACTAGCAGTAATGAAGTCTACAAGTTCCAAATTTTGATTCGCCTTAAACTAGTTATCTTTTATTTCTCAACCACTTGTGAATGGTCAATAGTAAAGTCAAACTAATCAAAGGCAAATGCTTCCGTGAAATACAGTGTTTTCCCGGGTCGTAATGTCCCAACGAGGTTGTGATGGTATTAAAAACGAATCTGTGATTAGTGAATGTGAACAGGAAAGGTATAAAGTGTGTGTGAGTGATTTAAACTAGGGTTTTATAACTTAAAATAACTTAAGAAAACTAAATTAACGATTACGTGAAACCTAGATATTTAAAAACGTACACCAATTAAAAGCAGACGCGATTGCGTACTGAGAAAAAGGTGAGTTTTAAGAAAAATAAACTACAGGGGTAACTTAAACTTAAAAGAAAATTAAATTAAAAATAAAACTATTTTTTAGATTATTATATTATTTATTATTAATTATTTAATTAAAAACTTTTTTAACTATTTAATTAAAACTAAAAATGATAAATACTACAAATTAAACTAAAAACTTATAAAAATAATTTCTAAACTTAAATTAGAACTTGAAGAAAGTATAAAAAATAAAAATAAATCTTTTTGTCTTTTTATAAATTTTCTATTAATTAAAAACTATTTATATTATTTATACTAATTAAAATATTTTAAAATACCAATAATACTAAACTAACTTAGAAAATTATGAAAAATTTTATATATCTAATTAACCATCATGGGAATCCTAAAAAATTATAAAAACTTTATTTTATATATTTTTAAACTAGTTTACTAATTATTATTCTAATTATTAAATATTTACCAATTAAACTATTTAAATTATAAAAACTAGTAAATGAACAGTATAAATCACAAGAAAATTTCTAAAATTATTTTATGACTTATAGAAGCTAGGAAAAATATAAAATATAGGTGTTACTATATAAAAACTAATTATGCTAATTAAAACTTATTTATTGATTAATTACTAATAAAATTATTTTTAATTCTAGTTAATACTAAAAGACAAAATTAAAATCTGAGAAAATTATGAAAATTACTTTAACTTAAAAGGAAATTAATAAAAATATAAAAACACAAATTACTTAATAAAAATATAAAAATGAAAATTAAAATTAAATTAAATTAAATAGAAACTATCACTTATTTTTATGTTGTATTTTCTGGATTTTTATTTTACAAAACTATATTATATATAAAAATAAACAACTTTTGTGAAAACAAATAATTTAGAACTTATTAATAAGCACTGTGGAAGCTTAATGCTACCACAGTTGACTTTGGTTGACTGAAATGAGAAATAAGCTCAAATGAGCTTATGTGGGATCCACCTTGGTATATTCTGGTTCTAATAAGTATGTTAGACTTGTCTAAACTCAATTTGGTCAAATAAGCTCAGTAGATAAGCTAATAAGCCAAAATAAGCTAATCCAAAACTTAATTTGAACACAGAATGGGGACAAGGTTTAAGGCTTATTCTAGGTGGGGTCCACAGTGATTCAAGTCAAACCAAAGGTCAATCCTAAGAGTCTACTAGGAGGGGGGTTGAAAGATGCTAATTAGAAGGTTTGGGGCCCACTGGATTGGTCACAAATCACCACCAAAGTGGTGGTGATGGACTGAGTATCTGGTTGTTTTGACAAGTTACTAACAAAGTCCAAATAAGCTAGATTCTAATAAGCTGAAGTCCCAACTAAACCTAGGTCTGAGTAGATGGGTTGATAAGCTGAAAAATAAGCTAAAAGACAAGGTGTGGGGTCCACTGAGTTAGACTCAGTGAGCCAAAGAAAATGGGTGAGTTGGTTGAGGTCTGTGGTGCAGGGCACATGCACAGGCCTGCAGCTACTTTGAGCTTAACTAATAAGCTACAACAAAAATCACAAAAATAAGCTCTATATAGATTTCTAAAGATTAGCTAGCCTAATTTATCCACAAGAAATTTTAGCTTCTAAAACCAACTACAAAAATCACAATAATTTCTACAATTATTGGAATTTCTGCAAAAGATTGAAATTTGACTTATGAGTTTTTCTTAAAAAGTTGACTTATATGAAGTTTAATCTAATACTACTGATTGAAAATGTTATATTAAGCTATTTGAATATGAAATTAAGCTAGAATATCAACCAATGATTAGATATGAGTAACTTAGACTAACACAATTCTAACAGTTAACAGATAAGTAAGATAAAACTTGTATTTTGACTTTTTCTTGCTATAACCTCTACTTTTTATGACTAATCTGTGGTACTAGGACCTAAGCAAACATGTCAAGGTAAAATTAGATCACTAAATACCACAAATGCACAGATTGCTCCCCTGTGCCAAACAACCCTATAGCTAACTGTTTTTATGATTTTTAAAGCAAATGATATATTTAACCTACTAAACTGATTCCTAACACTAAATTATAATAATATAAGATCAAATGAACAATAATCAAACACAACACAAGCTTATAACTCAGATTTGTCACATGTGAGTTTTCCACTGTGAGATTTTTGATTTTTTAGTACAAGCTTAATCCAATAAACACAATATTGATTTTAATTAATATTACTACTAATAAGCAATACAGAAACCTAAAATGAACAAGATCTAAGCTAATTAAATACTTAAGCAGTAAAATAATAAAAATGGATTTAAAGGCTTACAATTGAAATAAGCTAAGGACTGAGTGAACCAAGGACCAAATCATAACCTAGTATCCCCCATAGGATTCTAAACCATATACAATCCAAATTGTGTCCTTCTCCTTTGCTTTTCCTTCTTCTTCTTTTGATTTTTTATGTTTCACTATTTTATTTGATTTTCTTGGAATTTTTGCTTTTCTATTCTAAACTGATGATTAAGGATTTCTAAGACTTAATAAAGCTTTGTCAGAGCTTTATATGAGCTTATGAATCAAATACAACAACAACTAACAACATACAAATCTAGTGAGATTTTTGAGAATTCTTGAAAATGGCATAAACTGATAAATGAGATGAAACTTGAAATTAACTTAGATTAAAGATTGAAATACATGAAATCAACTGATAGCAAGCTGTTTAAATGGAAATTACAACTGAATTTGTAAACTACACTACATACGACCTAATTAAACTAAACCTAAACTAATACCTCTTCTCATCTGCCTCTCTTCCCTTTTGTAGCCATCTTCTGAGTATGTGGGACCCACTGGGGTATTTCCCACCAATCCCCAGCCCTTGATTAAGTCCAATTGATCCAGGCCGTTTAAATATGCTTTTCGCGCCAAAAGTCCAAGGGGTAGCGTGTACAGTTTTTAAGGGCAATTAAATGGGTTAGGAGAGGCGTGGAGGACAAGGGGAGTGGGTATGCAAGTTGGTGGTGAGCTGGAAGGCCAGGTGGGGGTGGTTTTGGTTGCAGAGGTGGAGATGGCGGTTTGGGAGGGAAAAGGTGAAGGCTGGGTGGTATTGTGGTGTTTGACCGGGGTGTTGACTGAGGGGTGGACTGGGCTGGGATTGGGCTTTGGGATAGTGGGTGGGCTGTTTTTATTTTGGGTTTAGTTTGGTTTATTTAATAACATTAGGGTCCGGTTTGGTATATTTCACACAAGGACTAAATTTGTAATTAGTACAAAGTTGAAGGTTTGGTTTTGTAAGTTTATCAAAGTTCTCATAGGGACCAAACTTGACAAGCGTGAATAGTACAAGGTCCTGATTTGATATTTTTCTATTTTTTTATATCCGGGGACTAAATTCGCCAAAATTGAAACTTCAGGGACCAACTTGTAATTCCTTCAAAACTTTCAACCAGGGATCAAATTTGACAATTTGTGATTATCCAAGTACCAAAATTGACTTTTTATCCAAAATATTCCACCAGGGACTAATTCTGCCATTATTTGAAAGTCCAGGGACCAAAACTGACAAACTGCCAAACTTGAGGGACCAATTATGTAAATTCACCAAACTTCATACCAAGGACCATTCCTGCAAAAGATTATTAGTACAAGGACCAAAATTGAATTTCTCAAAGTTTTTACATCCCAGGGACCTTTTCTGTCAATTTCCAAAGTTGAGGGACTAAACTTGTAATTTTATGAAACTTTGCACCAAAGGACTAAATATGTAACTTTATGATTAAAAAGGACCTTTGATGACATTTTCATGTTTTTAGAATAACCAGGGACTAGTTTTGCCAATTTATGAAACTTGAGGGACTGAAACTGCCAATTATGCAAACTTTGTACGTTTTTCATCTGTTTTTGCATATTTTGCATTTGAAACATATAAAACACACCTTTAAGATATTTTAAGTATTTTGATACATATTTGAGTGTTTTTGTATGTTTTGGCAGCTCAGATTGGTATAAAATGATGAGTATTTAGACACTCATCAATTGCTATACTTAGAGTTTCTATATCATGGACCATTAAGCACTATGGGTAGTGAGTACGAATACTATGGTTAGATCTATTGGGATTAATGCAACCATTAAGTCGACTCAGTTAGGGCAAGAAAACGATACAAACAAGACTTGATCCAACCACATGTTCAACACTTTGGAGTGTATAACAACGTAACCATACACAGAACAATGATACAAACAGGACTTGGTCCAATTACGAGTAGCAGAAACACCACCTATATGTGATATTGTATTTAGTACAATAGTCATTCACTCGAAAGTTTTAAGAACTAGATTTAGTATTTACCTAAACTTGTCACGACAATTTTACAAGATTTCCATAACTATTTCCACAAACTCTATGAACTCACCAACCTTTGTGTTGACACTTTAGCATGTATTTCAGGTCCATAATGAACAAGGCTGGCATGGAGGAGCATGAATATTAAAGAGGGCTATAAATTTTATTATCATTCAAAAACTCATTTAATGTAATTAGTAAACCTTGAAACTACTAGGACCTCATTTTGTAAACTCTGATATTTATATAATTCGAATGATAAATCTATTAAAACGACTCAATTAGAGTTCGTTTTCAATTGTTATAACTGTTGTGCCATGAAGTAACACCCAGTTTGAATTCCGCTGCGTATTACAAAATTAGGGGTGTTACAGATTGGTATCAGAGCTATAGTTATAGAGAAACAGGTCTAATTGAGACCTAAACTATAACTGATTTTCCACAAAAATGTTTTATAGCCTTTCGCTCTCCGTGCCTTCCATCCTCCAGACGATTATGTGACTTTTACGCATGTTATGCTACATGAACATACTAGTATATTGATATATACACACTCGACATACTTTCGATCATTCTATATAAACGATGTATTAAACATAGCTGCGTATGCCTATTCTAAGACATTACGGCACAACCATATTTTCCCGACCATGTATCTACTCGTGCATTTTAGGATTATCAAATTTTCTCCAAGACATTTGTAACTGATTATAGTGGTCTTTCCAATTTTCTAGACATTGTAATTTATACAATGGTCTTTATTACATCCTCAGACACTGTAAGTCCTACAGTAGTCTATTACATCCCTAGACACTGTAAGTCCTACAGTGGTCTCTATTACATTCTTAGACACTGTAAGTCCTACAGTGGTCTCTATTACATTCTTAGACACTGTAAGTCCTACAGTGGTCTCAGTTACATCCCCAGACACTGTAAATGAAACAGTGGACTCATTTATTTCTCAAAACATTGTGAAGTTACACAATGATCTCTCTGTCATTTCTCAGACATTGAAAGTTACACAATGGTCTAATTTACTTCCCAGACATTGTGAGTTGCACAATTGTTTCTCCTATTTTCCAGACATTGTAAGTTATACAATGGTCTCTAAGACTATTTCATCGCCTTAAATATCATTTCATATGATATCCAAACCTGTCACAGTTTTGTTATATGGAATTATATATGAATCTAAGTATAACAAGTCTTGTATGGGCGGGACATATAATAGGAGGATTGATATGATAATTGCCGTGTTAATTAGCTTATAAAGATTCTCATCCTATTTACGTTAGCCATGTACTCACCAACTATTTTGAACACTATGTCAATTTCCCCCAATTATCTTACTTTCCATATCCGAAGATAAGTATGAATATTCATTTCGTACTTTTGGAACACCAGTATCATCTCGTAATACACTACCTTGTAACTCACAGGCTAAGTATGAATGTTGTGTCGGGAATTCTTAAGTAGGATGACTTATAATGTCCTTATTTGAATCGATTGGGACGCCTTTTCATTTAAATAAAGAAATTGTAAATCACCGTACCATAAGTTTATAACCTATTACTCATATAAATTTGGACGCTTCTTTATGTAAGTGGTGAATTATAAATAAGTGGACTTATTTGTATCCGAAATAACATAAGTATGAACTCAAACCCAACAATCGTTGGAGAACACTAGGTATAACTACAGATTACCTACTAGGCTATGATTGCAACAATTATGCCAATTTCTATTGGTACGAGGTTAAAGTTTAACCAGAATGATGCTACTATTATGCCAATTTCTATTGGTATGAGGATAAAAGTTACCCAGAACGATTGGTGGCCCCTCTACCAGGTAGATCTTTGATAAACTACGATATCGACATCTACAAGAATGGGTTGAGAACGAGTGTCTGAATGACACAACACGATTGGTGGCCCCCCTACCATGTAGATCTTCGATAAACTACGATATCGACATCTACAAGAATGTGTTGAGAACGAGTGTCTAAATGACACAACACAATTGGTGGCCCTCCTACCAGGTAGATCTTCGATAAACTACGATATCGACATCTATGAGAATAGGTTGAGAACGAGTGTATGAATGACACAACACGATTGGTGGCTCCCTACCGGGTAGAATTTCGATAAACTACGATATCGACATCTACAAGAATGGGATGAGACAACTATGGGTATATAACAAATTAACCTACGATTCGACAAACTATCCAATTACGATTCCTATTAATATTCAACTACTATACCAATTTCTATTCGACTACCATATCAATTGTTATTGATACTCAACTACTATCTCAATTCCTATTTGAAATTCGACTACTATACCAACTTTTATTCGACTACTATATCGATTACTAATGATATTCGACTACTATATCGATTTCTATTGATATTCGACTACTATATCAATTTCCATTATTCGATTCCTATGTCAATTGCTATTGTTATTCGACTATAACAATTGCTATTGATACTTGACAATTATATCAATTTATAAATGATATTCAACTACTATATCAATTTCTATTCAACTACTATATAAATTTCTATTAATATTCGAATACTATATCAATCTCTATTGATATTCAACTATTTTATTAATTTCTATTGATACACCATATTCCGAGACAAATCAAACTACACCACTTGTAATTCCAGACTTTAGTCATCATAAGTAACCACACCTCTTCATCGACACCACTCCAACATATAATACACACAAAACTTCGGGACAAAGTTCCCTTTAAGGGGTAGGTACTGTAACAATTCGCATTTTTGGTTACTATTCACTTTTACTATTCACTCCCGTTACCCGCATCACTTTTTGACTAATACATTTAAAAATTACCTTGCCTAATTATATACCTAGTCATCAAGTAGATATTAGTTAGATAATATCTTACAAAATATCTCACTAAGAGAAGTAAAGTTGAAATTCTCTTCTTAAATATCTTAACTGGAAATTTAACAATTCCGGTTTAGGTTTAAACAACAATTAAGCACCCCGATAAAACTTATCAATTCATTTTCACTATTCACTTTTACTATTCACTCTAGAGAACCCATACAAGTTGTACTTCTTAACAATTTTTGATGGTGTGAACTGATAAAAAATGTACAAAACTTATCATTAGTTTGTCATGGGATGCTTCTAATACACATTATGATCCATCAATCTTTATATCAAACACACAATATATGATACAAATGACGTTAATATATCTTATTAAGGGGGTGTTTTCTTTTTTTGTTAGTTAAGAGAGTGTGTTGGGTCCACACCTACATGAGCCACTTATTGGGGAAGGTATTAAAATCCATGCCTTGTGTATATAGACCAACTAAGGGAAATTGTGGGTTCCACTTAAAAAAGAAATAATATTAAATAGGTTTGTGGACCCATTCTCTTAGCTAACAAAAAAAAAAGAAACACCCCTAAGCAACTCTGTCACTAAACTTACAAGTCGACCATCTCTCCAGAAAGATGCATTCATGGCTATGTTGGTGTTGTATGTCTCCACTATTGTGATGGCCCTTCCATCATGGTCAAACAACATGACATTATACTCCTCCCCCGGGACAACCTGAGTAAACACCATTTTTTGAACAGGTGACATATTCAAGTCTTGGGCCAGTTTCTCCCAACCACATCCCCACAGGGCCGTGTGGACATATCGATCATACCAATCTTGTGTAACCTCCAGCTCTACTTGGTAATCAGTGGTGTTACTAGTAACCATGACCGAGTCTTTAGCTGTTGGACCATGCAGATATGCTAGAAAATCTTCTGGCATTGGCTGGATAAGATGAGATGTATCTGTCACATCAACCATACATCTCCAAAACTGATCATGGACTGGTTCATAATTATGAAATTCTTCCCCTCCTTCATTGTGGGTAGCTACATAAAACACATCTTCACCCTCTTTTTTAAAATGTAAGTAAGAAACATCCGAACAGGTGATGTTGTGCATCGCAAAATCATTCCACCTTGCTCCCTCAACAACACACACTAATTCTGATACTCTTCTTACACTAACTCTCCATCTAGTCTCCGCATAGTTAACTAAGTAAATATAACGATTCCCATGATAGGATCCTCCTAACACGAAATCATGATGCAGTTCCTGTATATCAATATTAAGTTTTAAGCATTGTCAATTTCTTACAACTACTTTGTTAGAGATATAACAGCTAATTCTTATATGGTGTTAACTTACAAACTCATCCAAAACCTATTTAGGATCGTCCAAAGCGCAAATAAATTGATTCCCATACATACCTTCTGCATTAACGATTAACATTATCATAAATAACGTTTTAATTAAACATAAATCAGTAAATATTGTTACCTCGTATGTGTGTTGTTTGATTTTGCAAGGCTTGTAAGTTCCGATTTTTTGTGGGTGTGTGATTAGATGGGATTCGATAAGATAAAATATGGGTACTTTGTTGAGGGTTGTGTTGGGTTGAGGTTGTATGTGACAATGTGTGTGGTAGATGATCGGGTTTTACTCAATTGTCAATGGTTGGGTATGGGTTTATTGATTCCCGCAAAAACATTAATATGCATATCAGAGAAGATACGGTAAAGTTACATAGTTAATGTGTGACTACACCGATGGTCCCTCAAGTTGTATGTCTGGTTTAGCTAGGGTTAACTAATAGTTAAAACGTGATTGAACTATTATGCCCCTCATATTATAACAGAAAACGTGCGTTGACCGAGCCGAAACTGGTCAAGGGAGGCAATCGGCCTAAAATACACAAGGTTTGGATGCCTGGTGATACGTGGGAATCGCACCAGGCTTTACCTCTCGAGGGATCTCAAGAAGCTTACAACCCCCACCAGGCAGTGTACCTGATCGTTGTAGTATAGTATAGTGACAAGTACCGGGGGATTGATCGTTCAACTCAGGAATAGTGTCGCTAGGATTAGAAAGTCTCCTAAACTAAGTCTAGAGGTGAGGGATGATTCTTTTTGTATTTTTATATTTTATAAAAGCGATTAAAATCTCGGGTTTTGGAAGAGTGGGCGGAATTAGTTGCTAACCAACTACCCTAAATAACTAAAGATGCAATCAAAATAAAATAACAAAAATGAAAATAAAGCTAATTATACTAGTGTGGTGTAAACAATGATGGGGAAAGTTGTGTTTACTTAGGTTTCATTACTCCCTAGATATCTTTTACAGGTTGATAGCTTGTTACAATTGCATGGATGACGGGTCATATTCCTTAATACTAGTCGTAGGGTCGTGTACAATATTCCCTAACTCTATAGGATCCTACTTCACTCCTATGTCGAGCCGTTAGAAGCTCCTAACATGGGATCATTATAATTCTCCTACGCATTAAATACAACCAAATATCGTAGTACACCTCCGATCATGTTTCTTAAGACGTTCAAGCAAGTTACCAATGGAAGTCTGCCAGTTTTCTTAAGCCTAACATCGAATACAATCATCCGAAACAACTATAAACAAACAATCAACCCATAATTAACATCTAGGTTTCACTACATCTAAGCAAACACAAAAGAAATCTAGCCGAGCATGTTAAATTGAAGACAAGCGTAAGATATATTCAAAATGACTTATCTTTAATAGAACATGAAAGATTCAAAGGGTTGAAACCCTTGAAAAAGCTGGAAAAATCGGCCTAGGGTTTTTCCCTCAAAGTTGCACACTAATGAATGAAATTTGGAAAACTATATATAGATTTTACAGGGTGACGGCTTCAAGAAGGAATTTTTGACGCCGTCAACTCGTCGCCTATAATGAAATCATATTGCCTAGATCTGATTTTGACGCCGTCATGTAGGAATTTCTTCTGGGCCGTCAATAACAAATGGACCATGACGACTTGAAAACACTCTGGACCGTCACGTATATCTTCCACTTCCACCTCTTTTGTAGCTCTTGACGCTGTCACTTGGAGACTCTTGACGCCGTCAGGTACTGTTCCCAGCAAGGAAAATTGAGACTTTGCCGTTTTCTTCACTTTTATGCTCCAAAAACGTCCAAAATGCTTCCTTTTCCAGATTTCACTTCAAAAGTACCTAAAATGACAAAAGGAATGATTTAGGGCAATATTTGATCAAATAAATTCGAATTCGGGCTTAAATGACCCCTTAAAAGTGGTTCACTTTTCTCATCATCAAATACCCTTACACTTGAGATTTGCTTGTCCTCAAGCAAATGCGCTTTTATTCTAATCAAAATACAAGTTAGGGGTCATTTAACACTAATATAAAAGTAATTACAACAAATAATCATTCCATAAAAGATCAAAGACAAGCACGGAGGTCATACACTATCACCTTACAAATAGTGTTTAGATACTCACATCTCTCGGGTGTAATAAAGTATATATCACAATATGGAAATGGAAAACATCTCTCACTACCTGTCATAGCAAAATAGATTACCATAGGCTTGGGAATGGATCAAACCTCCACCACTTGGCGTAAGCACCTAGGATAAACTATCAAAGAGGTCTTTTAAAGGGTTATAACGTTAGGTGTATGGATATGGAATACACGGTTTTGTTGGATAAAGGCAATATTTACTGGTGGCGAGTTAATCATCTTGGTTAATTACATGTACAATATGGCGTTGCTAAGCCAAGACTAGACTCGACTTAAGCTAATGAATCAAAAATAACAAAAACGTAAAATAAACATAGAACGAAACGGGATGGTAGTCCGTATGTTTTTTCTCTCTTCTTTTTCTATTTTTTTCTTTTTTCTTTATTTTTTCGATTTTTTTTTTTTTTTTTTTTTTTTTTTTTTTTTTTTTTTTGCATACACTCTTACCCTACCATCCAAAATAATATATCATAGGGAATGTACATTCCCTTTACACTTGAATTTTTACATACTTTACAATAAACTATTCTAATTACTCGAATCAAGATAATCAAAACACTTGGAGTACTTTTTAAGATTAACGCACATATGGGGGTAATATACGATGTTCTTCCCCATTACTCCATAACACAAGTACTTTACCCATGAGTCCCAATCGTCCCAAAACAATATGTACAAGATATGACTCGACTTAGCAATCATAATCAATTAGATAATTAACTAAGGGTTTAAACAAATAACAATAATGCACTAAAGATGAGTGCATACACGGAAGGCTAAGGCGATTTGGGTGTACATTTGGGTGGGTTGTAACAAATTCTTCCTTTAAGTAAGATGCTTAAAGTTAGAAACGAAAAGATAGGCTCGGAGGGATGTACTAGGGGTTTCGTGTACTAAAAATGAGTACAACGCTAAGGTGTGGGAAAAATTAATTGACTTTACTAGCCAAGTAATATGACTTAAATGGTCAAGTAATTATGATACGGGTTTAAACACAAGGGTGATCCTAATGCCTCTTATCATGTAGTAAATCCTACTACACGAATGTAGTCTCACTAGCGGTCTCGGGATGCATCACTAACGCAAGTTCTAGAATCTAAATGCTACCGGTACACTCATAAGCACTAATAATGAATGCTTTTCCTATCAAATCTAAAGGCGAACCTCACATATTTGGGTGGAAAATTTTTCTGAATAGTACGGTTTTTTGCTAGTCATACAACTCCTATCCATGAGACGCTTGCTAAGGCTAAAGTTTCACTCCAAAATGTTGTAAAAAAATTTAAATTTGGTGCTAAAATTACACTAACAAGTATTTCGCTTAGTTTTATTACACACCTACCATCAAACAAACAAACTCAAGTGCAATAGTATCCTATAAGGTATCATCATTTACCCTCCCCTTACACTTAGGATGAACATTGTTCATCCCCAATGTTCAATTAAAGAATGTAAAAGTGAAATAGGTAAAAGAATGAAAGCAAATACTCCCCTGATTCGTTCGGTGTGGATAGTGTGGTAACAAGGTTAGATCTTCCTCCAAGAAAATGAACATTCAAGGCTTCCCTTCCAGAAAAATAAATAATCTTCTTGTCATATATAATTCCTGACGCTGTCAGAAGTGATCTGCAGAAATCTTTACGTTAAGTTTTCGAAAAATTTCTGGAAAACTTATGTCCTACTTCATAGGAAAATCCTGCAAAACATCATTATGACTCGATACAAGCATTTGACTCTAACAAATACTAATACATATGTTCATTTAATATTGTGGAGAATCAAGATCAATTTCGTTCTTAAAAACAAATTTGGGGTTTCCCCTTACACTTAGCTTTTTGCAAAATACCTTTATATGAAGTTAAGACGAAGTTAAACAACAAAATAAAGCATTTTCACAATTTTAGTTTGAAACATGATCTACCAACAATAAAAATAAAGCATGCATACGGAAACAAATAATAATCAAACAATTAAAAATCACACAAAGCATGGGTTGCCTCCCAAGAAGCGCTTTTCTTTATTTACGAGTCTTGTAGCTAGACTCAAGGTCATGGGCTATTACGTGACCTCATCATTGGTCTCATTTTCTAGGTCATCTCCAATATCGGGATCGCTTTCATAGTGCAGGTATTTTGGTTCTTCAAGCTCAAAGACATCTTCCCGATACTTGGGTCCAAGCTTACTAACATCCTTAAAGAATCCACATGATAAATCAAAGGTGTTTTTACATCCTCTCCGGACATCTTCGTCACATAAAACAAGTTGAGAACCTAGCTTATCAAGTATGTCACAATCAATTCCATTGAAGTCTTTCCTCTTGATTGTGTTTGGTATGACACCCTCCTAATTCCATCAGTGAAAGTCATAATTCCATTCCGGTCGTCAACCATTAAGTTAGTGATTTCACAAAAGGGTTCTCCGAAAACAACTTGCGATAACCTTGGGTCGATATAATCCTCAATGCTGTCCACGATCGTAAAGTCCATTGTGAATGCCATATTCCCTATGAATACCTGGATTTCATGATCTCTACCAACAACATTTTCTCCTTTATAAATCATCCACCATCTGCAAATATTGTTATAATGGAACAGGGACGTAAAATTCTTAGGTAGAAATATGTCAATGTAGACATTATCGAAATACTTGTGACCAATCATACAAGGGATTTTGAGGTTATTCGGATCACGCCGCTTTATCCTTTTCGATTTCCATCCTGTGATCCATATGTATACAATCTAGTGACGGTCGGTACTCATACACTTCCTCATTACCCTTTCGAAAAATCACTTTCCTGACGCCATTGGTGAATAATGCACTACCATCCTTCTCATCAAGGATCACTCTCGTTTCATTAACAAATGGTTTTCCGAGGACGAGGTTGGTTAATGTTAGATTAGTGACAGAGTCAATGTAATCGATCACGGTGAGATCAATGTTATAGATGAATCCTCCAATCATGACTGATAACCTTTTCATTATCCTGGAGTTATCGATTCCTTCACACGAGATATGTTCAGGGAAGGCTTCGTTGTAAAGGGATAGGGAGATTACGTTTATAGGGAGGTTAGGATCTATGTAAGTATCGGTTATGAGCTTCTTCCTAGTAGTGCAAGAAATATTAAAAACTTCAGAGTCGCTCCCCTCAATCCTATCACTACTCCCTATAGTTGGATTTTTCGTGTGCCCTTTTGATCTCTCTTTCGACTCATCCCCTTCGCCTAACTCTTGTGTGACGGAGTCCTTGAATAAGTCGGCAAGGCTCTTGGCCAATTCGTGGTCTATCTCTGGGGTCTCATCCTTAACTTCATGACCCTTATTCCCAGTTGGTTGTTGGCTCTGGTCAGGTGTAGGAGCAGATATTGTGGTGATGGTATTCACAAAGTGGATTGGTCCTGGGGGGTTAACATGGTCCCTAACTTCCTTTACCTTTGGCGACAGATGCTTAAAGAGTTTACTAGGGCTTTTTATTTTCACAGGAGAAGTTAGCTGATTCATGATAGTGACAGATTTAACTTCTTCAGCCAGAATCGGTTTACTAACATTGTGCTCTTTGATAGCGGTTAACAGATTACAAATCTTGTCATTCATATCGGCTTGCTGTTATCTAAATCGGATCTCGAGCGTGGAAAGCTGTAATTCTTGAGAGAATGAACTTTCGCAAGGCATCTTCATAGCTTTGCCTAGGAGTGTTCTGTGATGGAAAATGCTCGGACCATTCGAGTGGAAAAGAATCATTGAAGGATACGCTCTGAGTTTGGTATCCTCTGAAATTTGGTTTATCCTTCCATGCATTATAGGCCTCGCCAAAGTTTCGAGGACCTCGATTAGTGGCTGAATTCCTTAAAAGCATGTTTTGGAAGTTCCATGCAGTTATGGGTTTCATGAGGGCCATTACACAATCTACACGAAGAAGTGATTTTGTTCACTTGGCTTGAAGGCTTAGGAGCTTCGTAAGATTTCATGAGAAACTTGACTTGGTCCTCAAGTTCCAAGATCCTACGGTCGGGAGTGCTAGAATTGTTCGAAGGCAAAGATATTGCCTTAATCGTTTTGTTCAAATCACGGGGATCATTCCAACTTTCGTTGTCATAGAGAGCAAGATCTTCTATAAGTTCCCATGATTCTTCCGCACTTAGATCACGTAGCTTGCCACCGGCCGAATGGTCAATGGTTCGCCTTGTGGAGAGGTCGATATAGTCATAGAAGATTTGGACTTGGAGCCAAAGATCTATGCCATGATGAGGGACTTTTTGGAGTAAGTCCATGAAACGAGTCCATGCTTCATATAGAGTTTCACCTTGACGTTGTTGAAACATCAAGATATCATTTCTGAGCTTGGTAGTTCTCCCCGGTGGGAAAAATTGTGCAAGGAAACGAGTGGTGAGATCATCCCATGAGGTGATGGATCCTGCGGGTAAACGTTCAAGCCATTGACTAGCTTGATTACGTAGAGAGAATTGGAATAGGCGTAATTGGGTCGACTCTCTAGTTGTAATATCAAGGTCTATAGAATCTACGATTTTAAGAAAATCCTTGAGATGTTGATTAAGATCTTCGGAACGAAGTCCATGGAATGCACATCCGCTTTGCACCAACCGGATGGTGTCGGATCGCAAGGGGGACACATTGGCTCCTTGAGTGAGCTCAATAGTGTTTCGATAGCCTTGGTGGCTAGGACGGGAATACTCTCCTAAAGTTCGGGGCCTAGGAGGTTGGTTTGCTAGTGGTGGGTTTTCTGGGTGGTTTTGTTGTGGTGGGTTGATGGGTTCAAAGATGTTACCACCTTCCATGATGTCGGATGGTAAAGGTTATGAACAAAGGCACAAAGAAATAAGATAGACTAAAGAAAACCTAAAAATAAAAATAAAATCTTACTAGAAATGAATCTAGCAAGTAGACTCAATAAAAAGAAATCCTAACCTAGACAATAACTATTCCCCGGGCTGCGGCGCCAAAAACTTGATACGTGGGAATCGCACCAGGCTTTACCTCTCGAGGGATCTCGAGAAGCTTACAACCCCCACCAGGCAGTGTTCCTGATCGTTGTAGTATAGTATAGTGACAAGTACCGTGAGATTGATCGTTCAACTCAGGAATAGTGTCGCTAGGATTAGAAAGTCTCCTAAACTAAGTCTAGAGATAAGGGATGATTCTTTTTGTATGTTTATATTTTATAAAAGCGATTAAAATCTCGGGTTTTGGAAGAGCGGGCGGAATTAGTTGCTAACCAACCAACCCAAATAACTAAAGATGCAATCAAAATAAAATAACAAAAATGAAAATAAAGCTAATTATACTAGTGTGGTGTAAACAATGATGGGGAAAGTTGTGTTTACTTAGGTTTCATTACTCCCTAGATATCTTTTACAGGTTGATAGCTTGTTCCAATTGCATGGATGACGGGTCATATTCCTTAATACTAGTCGTAGGGCCGTGTACAATATTCCCTAACTCTATAGGATCCTACTTCACTCCTATGTCGAGCCGTTAGAAGCTCCTAACATGGGATCATTAGAATTCTCTTACGCATTAAATACAACCAAATATCGTAGTACACCTCCGATCATGTTTCTTAAGACGTTCAAGCAAGTTACCAATGGAAGTCTGCCAGTTTTCTTAAGCCTAACATCGAATACAATCATCCGTAACAACTATAAACAAACAATCAACCCATAATTAACATCTAGGTTTCACCACATTTAAGCAAACACAAAAGAAATCTAGCCGAGCATGTTAAATTGAAGACAAGCGTAAGATATATTCAAACAACACATAGACATATTGAATGAATTGAAAGAGTACTTATCTTTAATAGAACATGAAAGATTCAAAGGGTTGAAACCCTTGAAAAAGCTGGAAAAATCGGCCTAGGGTTTTTCCCTCAAAGTTGCACACTAATGAATGAAATTTGGAAAACTATATATAGATTTTACAGGGTGATGACGTCAAGAAGGAATTTTTGACGTCGTCAACTCGCCGCCTATAATGAAATCGTATTGCCTAGATCTGATTTTGACGCCGTCATGTAGGAATTTCTTCTGGGCCGTCACTAACAAATGGACCATGACGGCCTAGGTGACGCCGTCATCTCCTATGCTTGAAAACACTATGGACCGTCACGTGTATCTTCCACTTCCACCTCTTTTGTAGCTCTTGACGCCGTCACTTAGAGACTCTTGACGCCGTCAGGTACTGTTCCCAGCAAGGAAAATTGAGACTTTGCCGTTTTCTTCACTTTTATGCTCCAAAAACGTTCAAAATGCTTCCTTTTCCAGATTTCACTCCAAAAGTACCTAAAATGACAAAAGGAACGATTTAGGGCAATATTTGATCAAATAAATTCGAATTCGGGCTTAAATGTCCCCTTAAAAGTGGTTCACTTTTCGCGTCATCACCTGGCGACGTTTTTTAAAAGTTAGGGCGACATGCGATGTTTTGTGGAAAGTTCAGGGACAAACGATGTATTTTTGTCTAATAATAACAATAACGATAACGATGATACCAGTGTTTAGAGGATGGGGTACGGTGGTGCCAAAGGTGGCGCCATCACCACCAGCCCAAAAAGTCCGACGGTGCACGACACCGTCCCTCGCGCCATCGCATGTGGCGTCGTCCCATCGGCGCTGCGCCATACTATTTTATTTTATTTTTCTTCTTTTCTTTTTGGCTGGGGAGATAGCATGCAACGGTCATATTTTTTGAAAAGGGGAGATAGCATGCAACGGCTATATAGCCGTTTATGTGGAAGAATGCAAAAAATAAATAAATAAATAAATAAATAAAATTAACCCCAAAAAACCTTATAAATACCACTTATTATCTCATACTTCACACACACTTTCAATCTATTATCTATTTCCATTCAAAATGAATCCAAACTCACCATCAAATGTTAAACGATCCGACGAACCAAATACCGGGGTCGTCTTCGAATCCCGGTCAATATCGGGGATCGTCTTCGAATCCCGGTTACTATCCCAACTTCCAAGCCCCATTTATGAATCCCGACGAGCTAGCATTATTTAGTCAATGGAAAATACAACAACAACAACAATTTAATCAATTTACACAAAGTCAACAAACAAGCCAAGCCATCCCTTCCCAACCAAATTCGGACCATGGTTCGTTTTTTGATGTTAACGAAGTCGAAGAGGAACAAGAAGATAAAACGGAGTCGGAGGAAGAAGTTGTTCCGACACCGACCTCAAAGAAATCTAGGGCCAAGACAATGGCGAAGAAACCAAAAGCAAAGGCGAAGGCAAAGAAAGGCGAAGGCAACGAAGGCGACGAAGAAGATGTGGTCCCGTCCCGACAACCACGCACTATGTGGACCCAAGAAGAGGAGCTTCTTTTGTCGGAGTGTTGCATCGAAGTATCCGAGGATGCAAAAGTGGGTGCGGATCAACAAAAGGATACGTTTTGGTACAAAGTGCTCGACGTATACAACAAAGAAGCAAAGAGGCTTAAGTATACTACTCGTACCAAAAACATGTTGATCTGAAAGTGGACTCCAATGAATAAAGATGTAAAGAAGTTTAATACGGTTGTTGATGAAACGACGACTATGAGTGGAGAAGGTGATAAAGATTTTATGAATCGTTATCACGTTTTGTTTAGAAAAATAACGGGATATGAATTCAAACACTTGAGCGCTTGGGGATTTTTGAAAGACAAGCACAAGTGGAAAAATCCCGACTTGACTTTGGCAAGACGTGCTCGTCTTCAGTCCACGCGAGAAGAGCCCGGCATTTTGGAGCCGACGAGTTGCCAAGGCCAGACGGCATGTACCGGATTTCTAAGAGCCAACGTTCGTCAAACTCGACCGCTAGTTCCGGTTCAAACCCTGCTTTGTTTCAAGAAATGTTGGCTCAACAAATCGAGTTAGACCGCAAGGCAAAGATGGGTGTGCTCGAGCGAGAGTCACTCGCAAGAGTTAATTTGTATGAATCTCAAAAGATTGCCGAGGAGATGCGGGTGCTAGAAATGGACACGAGCAAGATGAATCCGGTCAATGCAAGGATTGTGGCAGCACAACAAGCTCAAATCCGGGCAAAATATCCTATCGACGAAGAATAGGCTTTTATTTCTATATAATGTACTAGGTTTTTAATTTTATGCATTTTTTTTTTAAATGTAATGTGTGTTTTTTAATATGTAATGTGTGTTTTTAATAATATGAATGAAGTTTATTTAAGTTTATAATTTGTATATTTTAATTTTTGAAAAAAAAAAATAAATAAATAAAAAATAATAATAAAAATTGGCTGACGGCACCAAAATTCTGATGCCAATGGATACTTCTAAAATGTGGGGCCGGAATTTCTGATGGCGTGAAGCTTTTTGCTGAAATGGCAGCAAAAAATGCCCACGGCACCGAGCGATGGCACAGCTAGTGCTCATAGGGAAAAATAAAATAAAACACTTTTTGTGCCTTTGAGTTGAAGAAGAAGTACTTGTTCCGTCCTACCCACTGACTCACTCACCGATTGGATTGGATTGGATTGGATTGAATTGGATTGGATTGGATTGGATTGGAGAAGCTGTGTTGTAAGTAATTTCTTCAATTCAATCTTGGGAATCAAACAAAATCTATATATGTTGTAGTTGTTGTTAATCAAATCCTTTTACAATCTCTTATTCACGACTTGTTTCAAATTAATCAATAACCTACTTTTGATGATGATAATTTCTTTTAATCGTTATTAGATTTGCAACTGATTTTCTAAAATTCTTTTCAGCGTGTTTTCATTACAAATTATAAGCTTACATATTCTGGATCCTAGATTACTTCTCGAGGGTGTCCTTTTATAATCATGTCATTAAACATAACAAATCTCTTTTTCAAACAGGCACTTCTGTAGTTTTTTTACAGTAAAGTTATTTAGAGTGGTCGAATTTCATCATGTTAGGGATCCCTGAATTGGTTTCTTTGCCATGACTTTAAACTATCAAATCTGTTTCCATTCACCAATTTGGACAACTGTATAGATTTTTATGAACCTGCCAATCCTTTTTTTCCCCCTCGGGTAACATGGTCCCTGTCGATGGTTGTCAAGGTTCAATATTTAATATCGTTTTCTGTTGGCCAAATAAAATTTGACGATCTACCCCATTAATAACTATATGATCCTATGAAATTTCTTGCTATCTGTCATTTTTCCTTGCAAACTGTTATTCATTCATATTTTACTGCATCATCAGTAACAATAATTCTTTGCAACAAAAGAAATTCATTGCATAATTACTCTATTATATCGCTAACAATATAAGTTTCTGTAATCAGATTCTGAACGGGGCTTGATTAAAGAGAGCTATTATGTCTGAAACCAATGCTGGCGGACTGTCTTTTGCACAATTTACGACACCTGTTACAAGCTCCAATCCCTCTCAAGTAACTTATACAGTAGCTGTCCCCATCCGTTCTGTTGCTCCATCTACCGAACCTGACAATGGGCCTAGCAAAACCACCAAAAACAAGCATTCGAAATCTAAGAAATCCAAGAAAAAAACCGTGCTGAAACCAAATACTGAGAGAAAGAATCATAACCTTGTTTTTGATGAATCCAAATTTGACTTTTCCAAGCTACCTCCGCCTGTATGTTCTTGCACTGGTGTTGCTAGACAGTGCCACAAAAATGGGACTATGGGATGGCGATCTGCTTGTTGCAGCTCTGGAATATCGGCTTTCCCTCTACCAATGAGTCCATCGAGGCCTGGCGCACGTGTGGGTGGAAGGAAAATGAGGCATAGTGCATACCAGAAGCTACTTTGCAAGCTTGCAAGTGAAGGTCACAACCTTTCCCAACCAGTTGACCTCAAGGCACATTGGGCCAAACTTGGTACTAATAACTTCGTCACAATTAAGTAAATAATCTGTGTGACTGTCTTATAACTTAGTATCTAGATGTTTGGGTAAAGCTAGTCATAGATATGTTTTGAGATGGTCATTATTATGTCCTTTTGCTGTTATGCAATTATGAAAGTAAAAGTTTTGGAAAAGTTTTTATTTGTTGCCAATCCTATGAAGTTGTGAAATGTCTGATCCTTGAAGGAACATGGGTTAGCTTACGACTATTGTTAAAGCTTCATTCCAACACGTATTTTACATGTGAAGGATTATGTTCTATACCTAAAAATCTTACAACTATTGCTAAAACTTCTTATTTGTAAAAAGCTTCACGGTAATTTGCATACTTCGTACATCATAATTTGTTGACTAAAATGAGGAAGATTCCATTGGTTTAGTGGAAAATAAAATCACTTGCGAACTTATTAGACAGTCGTATATTGAAAGCGAGTCTGTACTTTATCATATTAGGAATATGCAGATAATCTTGATAATATTAGAGGTGTTTTTTTATCTTCTCAAGATTTCATTTAAGAATTTGATTCCCTATAATACAGATCTCCTTGGAATAGACAAATGTAACTAAATACATATGGGAGTGCAGTGTAACTCTCATGAGACTCGTGATAAAGCCTAACACTTGGAATTTTACATGAAAAAAGAGGTGGTAGAGGAAATAAAAATCAAGGGACTTTTTTGTTCCATGTTAAACCACTTCTTTTTTACTTTTAAGCTTTTGTAGCTTCCAATGGAGCTGAGGCCCTGCTGGCTGTGATTTGTTCAAAGAGGTCTCGGATTTTCAAACCAACAATGGTTTGGAAGAGACCAGTCCCGTTGTTGCTACCAGGGAAGTCGGCATGCTTTAACATTTGTTGGGTAATTTCTCCATAGAATTTTGTGGAGATGTTGCTCAAATGGCTCTCAACATAGATGAGCTCGTCCAGTCTGTCAAATTGTCCGTCCATCTCTAACACTGAGACCTGGAAGGTAAGAAACAAATTCGGTTATCCACCTGCTTACACTGGTGCATGCTACAATAAGAGATATATGTGCTGAAATAAGCCAACTGTGTACTTGGGAGTGTTATATGACAGGTCTAAACAGGTAAATGTTGTGGTATGTATTGAAACATGCTGGGTTGGGTTGTCCTCAAACACTTTTTGTCCAAAAATCTATATATATATTATAAACACTTAGTACGTCAAATATGCTTGCAAAAAGTTTATTAATTGAATAATAATCCAAGCTCTGAAATTAAATGATTTGGAATGTTTTATGCATTAACCCTAAACTTTGGAAGACTTTCTACCAGTTGACCCATTCCTTTTAGGCTTTTAGCTACTTGCTTTAGTTGACCCGTTAGAGATAAAATACAATCCAAATCAACCCACTCACACGTCAATGGGTCAAAACTGCCACCTCTAATAGAAGATCATATGAAGTTACCTCATGGTCGTAGTAAGAATCAGGGCCATAGGCGAATTTGATTCCGGGGTAAGAACAGGTGAGCTTTCTCCCACATGGGATCCATGAGATGGTGGAGCCTTCATCAAACAAGTAAACAGGGCTGAAGTATTTCACTCCCTCTTTCATTATAAGCTTCACTCTTAAAACCTTTCCCTCATTGTCATCTGGAATCAGCTGTGTAGGCAATACCTCTATAACTGCATCTGCGTATTGCTTTTGTGGGTCTGCATCGAAGGTGAAGTTCGCAACATTAGGCACAGAGACACACTATTTAAATGGTTCAGAATCCTCTGAAGTTCTGAAAAAAGGTACTTTAAATCCCATATATAAGCTTTTAGCGTTGATGTATATGTATATATGCTATTAATGTTCAGTAAAACACAACTGGCTGAGTGCAATATTTACTGGAGTTAGGAACATAGATAACTCAATTAAGAGTTTGAGGTTATAGTGTTTACCAATATAGGCATCAAAATCTGGCTTTCTGGCCTCAATACTAGCTTTGATACTTTCAAGGCTGTGTCCTCTCTCTGCCATGTCTCTCTGCAATTTATAGGAACACTGTTAGCGGAAGTCTTGATGTAGTCCGCACTATTTGTTATAGCATTACATGCTTAGAACATAGCCAAAATTTTCTAATCATCTTTTCTATTTCCACTCCCTCATGATGTATTTTTTTTTTTTTTTTTGAACCCCCCTCATGATGTATGTGACCCATTTGAAATAAAAACATAACCCAAATGGGTGGAAGTGCCACAAGTAGGATACAAAGAATCTGAGTATGCAAACTTGATATAACACATAATTAGGGGTTTGACAATACCTGAATTTTCCAGGCAAATTTAACGTCGTCACTGATGTCCAAGTAGATACTGAAATCCAAGAGGTCTCTTACTCTCTCATCATACCTATATATATTGAAAGCCAAAGTTAAATAACCGATGCCTAGGCATAACAATGTATACCCATGAACGAACAAGTAAAAGCCTTTTTAGAGATGCTCTCGAGCATTTTGAGTTTTTAGCCACAAAGATTACTCTTAACCTTGCTGGTTAGTCTAACATTTGTCCTCACATCAATATTTTATTAGAAAAGATAAAGTAAAGTAATAAAGGTATAAAAACAAGAATTTTATCATCACAGAACCAGCATGTGAACAATGCCCATTGAGTCGTATCAACTAGCTTGGATATCTCATCTCATTCCTTTTTAACTACTTATATTCAATCATTACTTCACATAAATTCATGTTTTACACCATTATGTGCAACATTTCTTAATATAAAAGTTTTCCTTGCATTCTATAAAGATCTTATTTCACTTAAAAGGGTAACTTTTATTTACAAGTAAGGAATTATATGAGTTGCGTTTTCATTCATTCAAATTTGACAAAAACAAGTAAAAAAATTATAAGTGAGCATGTTACTAGTTTGGAAGGATGTATGCATGTGCGTTTTAAAGTGATTATGTAATATTTTAAAAAGCAAAAATTAATAATCTGCTGTGATGATGACATAGGCTATGAAAAAGTTTTTGGATGTGCTTTTGCTATTTGAAGTTGTGTTAATCATATAGCAATATGACAAGTTAAGCAAGTTGGGTAACGGGTCAAAGTGGGGTGAAAGAAAATTAATATAAGTTAAAACCGGATGACAATTTAACCCGCTTAACCATTCAAACCATTTGACACGTTACCCACCCGTTTAGATTTTTGTTTCTATACCTGACCCTTTAGAGATAAAAACACAACATAATTCACCCATAAATGGCTGCCATCTCTAGATTGGAGTATAAGATCAGAGGTTCTATAAGAATAAAGTTTTAAGTTATGTACACAATTTGACTTACATTGGGTGCAAACCTTCAATGACAAGGATCTTAGGTGGCTTGATGAGCTCTGGAGGGTCCAAAAGACCACTAACATGGTTATAGATAGGCTTCTGAACAGCAGTCCCATCCTTAAGAGCCTTAACTTGTTCATACATAAGATCAAAGTTATTGGCTCTTGGATCAAGTGCTGTCACACCTTCCACTTTCCTCCCCGTTCTATCCAACGAATGGTAATCATCCAAACATATAACAGTAGTTGTGTCACTTATAAGTGTGTTTGAATCAGGATTACCTCCCTTTGGTGGCTCTGCTGCACCTCCAAACACACTGGTCAACCTTCTCATGAAGGTACTCTTCCCACACCCTGAGTCTGCTGCTAGTCCAATTACGATAGTGTCCCCTGCACATCTTATTACACCACCTCTCACTCTGCCCCTAGTAGTCTTTTTACCAGCATTGAAAAACAACACTTGTCTTTGCTGAATTCCTAAGTTGGTTTTTGTTGGTGTTGAGATTGAGCATGTTGAGTTAAGAGATTGGACTGTGTATACAGTGGACACTGCCATTTTTTCTCTAAACTTTGTGAAGTTTAAGAGAGAGAGGGAATGAGATAATAGCTTTTTAATGTGTCAATGGAAATGGTTTTTTGGTCATTTTCTTCCAAGTGATAGTTTTTGTGAGATACAAAATGAAAGAAGGATTGTACATATTGAGCTTCGCATGGTACACCTCTTAATTGCATTTTGTACACTATATAGAACTTGATCTTAAGGTGGACAAAGAGAGTGGTCATAGTTGGGCTGTCCTCTAAAAGCTTAAGGGCATTTTAGTCATTTCATAATTTTGAAAAGAAAAAAAGATTGGGTAATGAGATGAGGTGATGGCTTTTGTGATAACAATAGGCATGGAATAGCTTGGTGGTTATTTGTTGCAGTTTGGATATTAGTCATGCCATTTGGCATCATGGTATAGGTTGATTGAGGATGAGGGTAGTTTGTGTGGAGTAGAGTTTTGGTTCCTTATTTGCCACCCATATTAAACCTTGGTCATCTTCTACGCATTTGCTCCTCACCAATCTTGAATGCCAGTTCCTTTTTGCCCATTACCAAAAAAAAGACAAAAGCTTGTAGCTGTTATTTTTCTAATTTATGTCGTATAACCGTTTAAGTAGGTACAAGTAGTTACTGTATTTCCTGACTTTGGTTGACATTCTCCATAAACATTATGTGATGAGTTCCGTTCTACTTACATGCATATACATGCTAAACTTCGATATAACTAAAACATAAAGATGAACGCAGAAAGACTAAAGCATCTGCCATTTCTAAGGATATCTTTAATTATGTACTGATAATACCTGAACTTATAATCTCCCAGTGCAACTCACTACTTTAAACCTTACTAAAAACACCTATGGTTTTGAGTTTGATTTTGTTTAGAGTGGGCTATCAAGAAATCGTCAATGAAATGTACTTAATCTCTTCATTGTGATTTGTGTATCTCAGAAATGGTTTACGATATGTAAACTTCATTTGTAGTTTCTGGATAATGTGTGCCAAAGCATTTCAAACATCAACATTTTTATGTAGTGCTGATTTTTTTTTTTTTTTTTTTTTTTTTTTTTTTTTTTTTTTTTCATGTTCCTGTTTAAAAAGTATACACGGGTTACATCATTAGGAATATTGCCTTTCGAGGGGGAAGAAAACCATTATTAGGAAGCCAGATTGGGTATCAACTCAATGCCCTCCACGTCAGTGGCAGTTTCAATCACATGTAGCACAAAAAAAATGTGTGGCTCGCGATGCGTATTTGTTCCTTATAATCAATGCTAGGTTGCTCGGTTTGAATGTCACAATGTAAGTTACTAAACGAAAATAAACTTTGAATGTCTTGAAATCAAATAATCATTTTAGTGTAATCTCGCATTGCAACATAGAGAATTTAATTTCAATAATTTTTTATGAATGCAACAAAATAATGACACTAGTTCTTTCAAACTTGTAAGTTATTTTATATACTCTTTTTAATAAACTCTCAAAAGAAAGAAATGACTACAGATACTATTTTCCTTTTTAAACCAATCACCCGCTCACATGTCAGCGCGTGAATTTTTTGTGTAAACCAATCACCCGCTCACATGTCAACGGGTAGATTTTTTGTGTGAATTTTGTGAGTGAAGATGATTTTGCAGCATATACTTGAAAGTTCTAGAACTATTGATTCTAAAAAATTAAACTGGTTTGAGCAAACTTCATACCATTTTCTAAACTAGGTTTTAAAAAACTATTTGGCATTCAAACACATTATACCATTTCCGGACGGCATACTAGATATATTTTTGTCACTGAGTACATCTTGTTCATTGAAACAAAATACAGTAACATATATTGAGAGGAAAAATCAAATAAGCAATCAAATGAGGCACATAGAACAAACAAACGAATTAGGAACCTATAAAACAAAATACAGTCAAGAGTATAAATGTTTTATTTCATGTTCCTATAATCAATTATACATATAAGATGAAAGTATTTTGAAATACGCAAAACTCTCCACATAACAAGCCAAGCCGCAACCAATGCAGATACGTAATTACTATTGTTTCATAGAAGGTACGAAACCAACTTACGAGCATCACTTGTTCCCACGGAAATACATGTAAACTTTCTGTATAAAACAAAGATGATGCAAAAGCTTAGCATAAATTTAACACTAAATGAGACAAAAATAGCTGAAAAGAATATCTCTAACCTGAAGTACCCAGAAGCTTAGAAGTGATTCTAAGCAAAATAACCCAAATCCAACCAGATAGAAGATCTGCAAGAATGAAAAATGATTGTGGTTATTTGTGTTGACCAATGGTCAGTGGTCATGCTGATCGCAAAATGTGCAAAATCTGGAAAAGCATGGATGAGAAACACACATAACAACCTATATTATGTAAATTCTCACTTTCGGCAGTAAACTTTTTTCTGTAAGGTTAAGGCCATGGATTTTATACTAATATGATATATGTGCCAATATTTGGCAATAGACCTTAAAACTGTCAAAATGATTTCTTTAGGTTCAAAGAAGAACATGGCTTAAATCAACAAAAAGGGTAAATTGCATTAAGAGTAACAAATGGCGTAGAAGGGTAAGACCGATGTTTACTTGGGCAATAAAGAGAACCTACTATAAAAATGGTTTGAGGTATCACTCTTATAGAAGTGAATGGCAAGGGTACCTCACTTTTGCGCAATAAAGAGAACCTACTATAAAAATGGTTTGAGGTATCACTCTTATAGAAGTGAATGGCAAGGGTAACGTAGTTATGCTGAAATTTCCTTTTTAAACATTCTAAAAAGTTATTTACCCTTTTTAAAATTTTGAAAGGTTAGTTACTTTTTAATTGGACAAAAGTGAAAGTATAAGCCCCAAATAGACATTAGCTTAGAACATTCCCCTTGAGTTAGAATTTTCTTAAAACTAAAATATGTGGTTATTTGCTTACAAAAAAAAGGTACATTGCATAAGCTGAGAATTTACTTTAAGTAGTAAGCTTGTTCTACTGTACATTTACATTTGTTAGAAATCATAAACCTGTCTGAGTAAACAACTCAGATTATTGGTTCCTTTATTTCATAAGAAAGTAAACATTGATTTTCAGGTCAAGTACACTATTTAAACAAGTTGCAGCATGAGCCAGAAACTCATCTAGTTACAGATATTTAATCTGGTGGTAGAAAACCTGTAGTATAAATGTAGAGTGTCCATTTCTAAGTAAAATTGCTTGATAAAGTTAAAGTTGCATTGTACATGCAAGCAAGCAAACAAATTTTACAAATTTATTGCATATTTTCACACATAAAAAGTGTCAGAGAAGAGTGGTCCAACAATTTGTGTTGGTCAGACTGGTTTTATGTGCAATGTCAGCCGTGTAAAATGGATGACGACGATCGTAATCCCAAATCATAACAATATAGGAATTTGTTACTTGTCAAGTGCTTGAGGTTTTTCTCCTTGTTTACTATGACAGTAATATAGGCACAATACATGAATGAATTAGAACTTACCCCCGCTAAAGCATGGTCAGAAAAGACGTCAATTGCAGCTAGGATGCCCCTGGTGATTAAAGACAAGTAAACTAAATTAGAAGAGCATGTATATGAATTGTGGTAAAATACCAGAATATAGAAATTCAAATGGGCAGTGTTGGATGAATATGGGTAACGAGCCAAGATTAGTTCAGGTTGAAACACGTTTTTATTAGGAGCTGGGTTGAATGTCAAAACATTTTTGTGTCTATTTTTATTGTAATTTATGCATTTACTGTGATCGGAAAAACAGTGACAACTGTTTGAATTCATGAAACAGAACTTACGTCAATGACTTCCCTTCAAAGACTATTGGAGGAGCGATAGAAGCAAATATACAGAAGCCAAGATGAAGCTGCAAATTAACAATGGATTAAAATTACAGCGGAGATATTATTTGAAGTTAAGTATTTAAATGGTTACTCAGCAACAACTTACCAAGTAAAACAAGAAAAACCAACCAAATTTCAAAGCACTGTCAGTCCTGCAAATCAAGAAATGCAGAAAGCTTAGTGAGCAACTCCAGTTATCATTCAAGCAAAGTCAAGTAATAAATGTGGCAGTTCAAATGATGTTCACGAAACTTTATTCTGACGAAGTTACTTAATTACTACTTTTAAACTTTAAGAGAAGACAGTGTCACGTATAGACATGACATAACGTTTAAGGGTCCATTGTAAAACAGCCACATTAATTATATGCAAGATATCCGCCGAAGGGTCCATTGTAAAACAGCCACATTAATTATATGCTAGATATCCGCCGAAGGAAAAATGAAAATGAATAACTCTGAAAGATTATGAATATACGCCTCTCAAACTTTGACATTTTTAAAGCAAAGCTGTTCGTCAAACTGTTGTTCTGATCTTTCACCTGCATACCTTAACACAGACTCTAAAATATAACCTGCTTAAAATTATCACAACCATGTCAACTGCATCATCTTCATCAAGCATATATAGTCAATTTGGGATAAGGGGGCAACTTGAAGAGCAATTTTATTAGAAAATGTAATGTATCCCATGTTCTCAACCTCTAACACGTTCAAGTTAAGTAATTGGATAACCACTGGATGGTGGATAACATAATGATAATTGATATGAACGTAAGAACCTAAGCACGTAACTAACAAAGCTTCTTAACCAGGTATAATTAATTAAACTGGAACTCATATCGTTTCCAGTTCTAACCAAATGTTAATTGAAAGAATAATTCAAGAAATCCATACTAGTGAGCTATATGACATTTTGAGCAAAGCACTTAATTGTACTTGGTTTTTTACTAAAGAGTGAGTAAAGAAAATATATACCTCACTGCACGATAGAGTGGCCTGTACCATAATACATAGGAAAGGGGTACTCCAAGAAGTGCATAAATTATTGCAAGGAAAAATATCTTGACACCTGTATACGGAAAGCATTAAAGCTCAGAACTTGATAGTGCCTTATTTCACACCATTCTTAGCTGTATCAACATAAAACTTACCGCCGCCTTTGATCCAACACACAATCACCGCTACGACATTAAATGTAAGGCAGAGAACTAGACCTGCATGTAAGTTTTAATACCAATAAAATCAATATTTAATGATTGTAATGTTCACTTGCGTATAGAAATTAGGATAGTGGTAGATACACTAATCAAGATATAAATATTAATGGACATATATGATAATGCCAGACAAGTATAATAATCAGCAAAAGCAACATAAGACAGCCTGTAATATGACTCACTCCCAACTAAATTAAATTTGTTTCCGGAGATAACTGTTTTTCTTTCAAACAAGAGAAACAGAAGGATTTGGCATCACAAAAGTCAAGATACCCATTAAAAACAACATTCAGAAATTTAAAACATGAATTTCATACCTAACCAACTTGCGAAAGCCAAGTATTGCAGCTTTTGAGCATGAACGGGTATCTCATTGGCTATATCATGATGAATTATTGGAAAAAATGGAGGCCAGTTTCTATCATCTGTGGGGATGTCAGCTGTTTTGACATGTAACAAGGATAAAGTTCAGAAGTGTGACAAATTAAACAAAAATTGAGTTCCAAGGATTGATATTGAACAGCAATACTCACCACCAGCAACAGCTTGTTCTCTTCGTTTGATGTCCTGTAATAAGCATGGTAATAGGTAACTTGAAGTCATTCTAGAATGCATAGTTATTTAATACATCATAAATTTGTTTCAATGATAAAATGCATCTCCTTGATAAAACACAAGTTGTCCTTATCCACAAAGGAAAAAAGAAATGTCACACAAACTAGCAAGGCAGATGGAAACTAATAAAGAATGACTATATACCAACCTGTTCCCGTCTCTGCAAGTCAGACTCCCAGTTTGAAAGTTCAGTCGCTTTTTTCTTTGGATCCTGGAACATTACACCCATCGGGTAAGGTAAGCATCCAAACAGAGTTCAAACCTGAAAGGAAATGATATAGGATAAGGACAGCATTACCTTCGTTGAATCCAATGGTATATCAACAGTTGCATCATGCTTTTGACCAAAACCAAAAGTATTAGCAACTGCCTGAGGAATACGTGATTTTGATCCAGGAGCAGCATCCGCCTTCTGCAATCAAGACATGAAATGAGGAGATTAGGCCTTAACATCAAACTCCATTGAAAAAGTATATGTGGGACCAGCTGCTTCATTAGTGAAATTAGGCCTTAACTCCAAGCATACGACATTGAAACAAATCAAATTTTCAGCACGCATAATCACTGGTAATGTGCAGGGAAACAAAAAATGCCCAGAAATCATATGTTTTTTCCTAGAACTGAACTGAGGTTGCCAAAGATTCCACTACTGGTGTCTGACTTGTTTCATTGAAGCTTAAAATTCTACTTTCTGCTAGCAAATATTGTACCATCACTGGCGGGATCAAGTGTGGATGCCAATATAACTTTTCTCTTTAGAAGAATCATGCTACTTACCCAACTCCTGAATTTAAGACGTTAGAAATGTTCCAAACCGTTTTATCCTTAATCTCTAGTAGATAGTTTCACATGTCCATATTACAAGAGTTGCTCTTTATGAACTGCGGAGTCCATATGTTTATATGTATATTCTTGTTCTGTCATAACTCATAAGAGGCTAACATTTTATTTGATTTAATTATAACATGCTTGACAACTACTGTGTTCATGAAACCGAGTGAAATGTTCATGTCCACCAAGTCTGATAGTTATATGTGCCTATAATTAGTTTCAATTCACTCATTAAAAGTCTGGAGAAGAGAACTTCCATTTATTCTCCTTCCTATTTTTTTTTTTTTTTTTTTTTTTTCCTTTTTTTTTCTAATTCTTTATGGAGGAAGGGTGTTCCTCGTACATATTTCTGGTGTTAAGTTGAATTATGACAACTACATCCACCAAAATTATGTTTAATTAAGTATCCATTGTTAATAAAATACCCAACTCAAAAAGTAACTTTGCTAATAAAAACGAGTACTAACCAAATGATAATCCTATTACTGAATTGGTTACATAACGGGAGAGTCTGAGGCATATTAACCAAAACTGAGAAGGATTTATATAATTCATGCGATGGCAAAGGTGTTGTGTGAAATCATAAGTAAAATTGTATCCCCAAATTCAAGAATTGGAAGCTTACCGATATGATTAAATGAGTCAAAGGTTGATATAGAGCAGAGGTTAACGATAACAAATCATACCTAATTTAGTTCATTTAGGGCTTTGTTTACTTTTTGTTTTATTCAGTCATTAAATGGGTATCGAGGCTATAGGAATATAGATACTTTGTATCTAATAAGCATTGAACCAAAAATTGTTGTTTACTTATTTACTTAATAGAATTACTTAATAACATATAATGACCAATTGACCATTATAGGCTTTCCAGCCTAGCATCTCAAATGTTGACAATGGAACCTAATAAACAATGAAAATGCCAAAACCGAGTTAAGGGAACCTAATTGATGTAATTTCTCGATTAAACATATATTTCATAATTGAGAAGTGATAAATCAAAATCCATAAGTATACCACCATAGTTATTCAACTCTTCACAGATAAATGAAAGAAGATATAAAAAACCTAAAAGATCAATCAACAAAACTAGCACAAACCGATGTCCTGTCAACTAAATCAGAGAGGTTTCGGATGACCGACTAAGTCCATAAATGAGTCACTTCATTTTTATAATATAAATACTTGGTTATATGTGACCGAATTAGTCAGATAGTCAAATAAGCCCATAAAGCTACCGTGATATGCAGGGGATAAAGCCTAGAAAAATTATTGTCCCAAAGTTTTTTACACCAATAATTCAAGATATTATTGAGCTCTGAATATAATTATCGTACTGGGGTGTGGGGAAAAAACAAATTTAGTTAAAATAATAATAAGGGTGTATGTGTATCTTTATACTAAATTCCAAAAAAAACCCAAATCCTGGTAAGATAATTACCACATGAGAGAGTTGATCCAAGAAACATAATAATAATGTTAAACAATCAAGTAGGTCAGATCTACAACATACACATTATTACATAATAATAATAATAAGTGTTGTTTGTGAATCTAATAATAAAAAGGTTGGTAGATCTGAAAGAAAGAAAGTTACGGAAAATGGATTGACTTCTTCTTCGGCGAAAGGATTCTGATTCATGGCTTCTTTTTTCCAAATTCAAGCCCAGATTTATCTCTCACCCACACTGCGTCTCTTCTTTCTGTTTAATGTTTTATCGGTGTGTAAAGTAAAGCAAATCATATGTATTTGTTTCTCCAACGTGGATTTCCATATGCTTTTTTAGGCTAAACCACGCGTGGTGTGATGGTGGGTTATTTTACGCCTGACAATGAGTTATTTTGCATATTTTTATGTGACGGTGACTATCAAACAAAGTCCAAGATAAAAAATAACACAAAATGGTCCGATTTGTGAGCTTTAAAATATTAAAAAAAATTATTTAAATTTTACAATTTTTTAATTTTTTTTAAAGGCAATATTGGCTATGTTTGTCAACACGTAGCACTAAACAGTAAGCAGTAACAGAAGCAGCAAGTAGTAGCGGTAAGCAATAGCAGTAAGAACGTGTTTGATAACGTAGCTGTAACTATAATTATAAAGTGTAAAACAAGTAAATGTTTACCGCTTGTCGTTTGCTGCTTCTTCATGAAACATTTAAGATTGGAGCGGTTGATCATGTTTCAGACGCTTATTGAGGTGTTGCCACACAAGCAAATGCTTACCGCTTGTCGCTCTTAAACACTTCAAAAATATTGTTGCCAAACATAACCAATATGTTCTAACCAAAACTTTACTATTTTATTTACTTATAAATATTATTATACCTGTTGTGAACAATATATAAAAATAACAAGAATACAAAAAACAAGATAATAGAGAATGGAGAAATTGTTATTATCCACCTCTCGAAAAAGCTTATATTTATAATACAAATCGGAGATACATAGTCTCCTAACATAACTTTAATACATCACAATAATACCTTATGAGATAGCTTATTAAATAATAGTCTAAGATTTATCTACACAAACTTTTCTCAAATAATTTTCTCCGCAATAAGTTAACCAATAAGTGATTACATGATCAAATAAATTTTTATTTTAAGTAAATTTATTTGTGACGAGCTTTAAGGAATAAGGAGTATTATCTAATTTCCACATTAACCACTTTAATAATATTTCTATCAATGCGTCATTCGTTAATTTGCATTGAACAAACCTTTAACACTCCGAATACATATTATTTAACATGCTTTTTAGTAGTAGCAACTGACGATACAAAAAAATAACACAAAAGATGTGACCATCATATCATGCATGGTGCATGAGATCAGTTTATTAAAATGGTGTCACGTATTTTTCATATGTTGTCGAGATATTAATATGCACATTACCAATAAGATTTTAAAGTTTGATGTAAAAAAAAGTAAAAGTTTGCATATAAGCTTCAACAAACTTTAAAGCAAGATTAATATATTACTTTATGAAATTTTTTATATAAATAAAATCACCATGGCACCATGACAAGTCTCGGTTATATCGTTGATTCTAAGTCACTGTTGTACAAAAATAATATAATATGTTGCCTTGGGTAATAATAAGTTAAGTAATTTACTAGTCCACACAATTGACTATTGTAACAATTCGCATTTTCAGATTAATTACTATTCCCGAAAAATTTCACTATTCATTTTTACTATTCACTTTCACTATTCACTCCCGAAATTTTTATTTCAAATTCTCGTAAGTTAAACTATTTTAATGATAATCCGAGAATTTCACACTCGTCGGATCATTTCTGCAAAAATCACGAAGCCGTGTCCGAGATTTACTTTTAGGTTTAAACGTCATTCTAGCATCCCGATATGTCCATAAAATATTATAAACAATAGAAATATGATTTTCTCTCATTTTAGGACAATTCCAAAAGTTTTGGAATTTTACGTTTTCCAGTTCAGCGTTTTACGCGAATTACGCGTTTTAGACCCGCGTTTCCAGTTTTAGCAGCGTTTAAGCAACCCGATAGAACTTATCACTCATTAAATAGGCTAAGATAGGTTATATTAATAAGTTCTAACATATTTATAAATTTCATATTTTTAGGATACCCGATTTTAAGTTTCATGACTTAACGACTTACTGTTAGCGATTACCGGGACCAAAACTCACTCCGTAACTTAGATAAGACCATGACTACTCATCTAGTCACCCCTTATCCCATATGAACGTGTATTACAAGCCTTGTTGGCTTGTGATAAGTCTTGAGGACTTTAGGTAGCAAACATGTGTAAAACTTCCTAAGTAAGCCTCCTAAATATCCTAAAAACTAACCTCCTTAAGGCACCTTCCTTGCACCTCCTCTTCATGCTATAAATACAAGGCTCATTTCCTTCCTTTCTTCATAATAAAAACGCCACACAACAAATCCCTAGCACCATGATCCTTTGATCTTCAAACTATAAGTTACACATAAGAGTTCAAGGTCTTAGTATTCTCTACCTAGTTCTCAAGTTTGTTTGGTGATTCCATGGTTGATTTAGGAGCTACACAAGGTTACTAGGGCTGAAGTTAAATGATTTTCACAAGGTCTATATCAAGGCTAGCAAGGGTTTCAAGAGTTGTGGTGAAGGGTTTGCAAGCATAGGTTTAGTGTCCTAGTTTCATACTTGACTTCCTTTCTTTAGAAAGCCAAAAGTTGTAAGAAATCCTATTACACTTTCTTGCTCAATATCATTTTCATGCTTATTATGTTTCTTTCATGCTATATATGGTCTTTGTATTGTGTTCATGATGTATAAAAACTAGTAAAACAAGTTATGTATATATATGTTAACTTATGATATTTAAACAAGTAAACTAGTGACTTTTATGGAGAACCACGACCAAAATAGTACAACTATGATATTTGACACTTACTTACTGTTAAAGAGGACTTAACAAGGAAAACATAGCAATTTGAATCACCCAAAACGAGTACACGAGTCAAAAGTTATGGCCATAAGAAGTTAGCGAAACCAAAACGGCAAAACTGCCTATACCCTACTGTTTTGCATTCTGCCATTTTGAAAGTCACCCTTCCGGTCCGATTCATCAAAAATTTAAAACACGAAAGTTGTTCGGAACGACGTTTTCGTTCAGGGACAAAGAAGCTCGAGCCCTGAAAACGCTTTCCGAGTGATAATTTCTTCAAATTCTTAACAGCTCATTTTTAGACCAAAGTCACTATATAATAGTTATGATTTAATAAGACCAAGAGGTCTAATAACCTAAAGCCAAGACCACAACCATGGCTAAAGCCAAGGTTGAGTCTCAAGACCATGGTAACAATGACCAAGGTCACGGCAAATCCACGGCTAAAGACCATATAACTTTTAAAGATCAAAAACTTATATATATGTTATCAAATACTACAATAGTAGGGAGCCTCATATGAGGAGTTCATTAAGTAAGCCGTCGAGACGAGTTGTGGATTTACGAATTAAAGTGTCCTGGCTCCTCGAACGTTTACTCCATGACTTCTGAATTATGTTGGCCCGAACGGTAGTAAGAGATATACAACCTATACATGTTTCATAAACCACTTATATTCAACGACTTACACTATATACTAAGTACTACATCATGAACATTATGCAAGACATATATAGGCAATTCTTCGTATTCTTAGACGTTACTCCATACCTAAGTCGCAACGTTCTATTATAGGCTGCTCTTAGAGACTTTCGCGATTCGACTACCATTATCATTTCTCATTACATAAGCTTAAGGTGAGTCATAGCCCCTACTCTTTTCATACTTGTTTTAACTCTTGGGAGGATACATGCTCAACTACTTGCTTACTTGTACAAATACTCAAAACATTTATACTTGATTGTGTTATACTTGATTGGCATTATACTTGAATGCGTTATACATGATAATTATACTTGATTGCGTTATACATACTTGTTACACTATACTTGCTTAATTTAAATACAAGATTTGTATTTACGTACATACACAATACTCTATGCTGTCAAAGGAGAGGTATTAATAGTACTAGTATGGGCCTACACCCCCCACCCAAGTCCAAGATTCGAGACGTTGGGTGACATGTACTATTTGGGATGGTGGTTCCCCGCCTATGGGTCCAAAATGACGTGACCATGGGTGAATATAATTCTGAGAAACTATATATTTAGCAGTGGGTTGTGAACACACAGGTTGCAAGTCTCTTATGGCGGGACTTGCAACTGAGTGGATTCACAATGCCTTTGCTGTGTAAACATTCTTTTGAGGCTTTTTCAACTGTTTTAAGACAAACTTTATGAACTCACCAACCATTGTGTTGACACTTTAGCATGTTTATCTCAGGTTAGTAAGGCGATAGCTAGTGCGTGGAACTTAGAGTCAAGCTGCATATTCTGAAGACTTACGCTTTTATCATTTACCATTCAAAACATTTTGTATACATTTATGTATCATACTTTGGAATCTCATGTTTGTAACTTTGAATTCATTAATCGAATGGTAACTTTTCAAAACGTCTCATTTAGAGGTTGTTTTCTATAACTTGTACTTTGTATTATAAAGTAGCACCCCTGTGACACAGTCTTCCGCTGCGGTATTTTGGGGGTGTTACAACCATAAACTTTCAAAATGGTGGATTTTAGATATAACAAAGGAAAAATTGACTACGATTAACAAACAATGGTTGTAAACTTTTTGACATCGTCCCATTTACAAAATTATTGATATTAGAAACACCTTATTGTGTTTGGTTGGCAGTAAGATTTATTGGGCTGTTGTGCAGGTGCTTTTGTCAGTGTTTTATATCTCTTGCTACATAATATACTTGATGTGGTTCTTTTATTTTCAAGTCAAGTGTGGGCCAAGTTTGATTTAGTTCAGTTTGGATAAATATTTGTACCATACGAGGTGTGAAGGCCCGCGCTTTGCGGCGAGACTTTTGAATACAAAATTATTGATTTTCGTTGAGAGCAGCAGCGGAACGCGAGGGCCTAACTCTATAATGGATCGATAACCCCAAGGGCTAATTCTATTAAAAAAAATTATCTTGTAACGAAAATTGTCCTTATGTTAGCGTTTCGTTGCAAAGCTAGTCATGAAGGATTAACTTTGCAACTGACATGTTATATGAAGAACCGTAGTATTGTAGATAGTACTGTTCATTAGCCTCATTCTTGACACCCATTGGGTGTGGCAGTAGCAAGAAAATGATTGCTCCTTAGCAATCCTGTTAAATGTATATACAGAGTAATCTGGTACTGTCAATGGGTATTTTGAGCGCTGGTCTACATCATTGACTATTTGGGATATGTCATTCTCAATGGGGCCCATTGTTCTTGTCCTTACATTCCAAACAATTGTCATTTCTTGTGGTGTCGTATGACACTTCCACAAGGGATTTGGCTATGTTTGTTTTGGTGTTGGTGACTTTGTGGTCCCATGGTACATTTGATGTATTGTTTTAATTTTGGTCTTAGTGGGTTGGTTTGGGTGTGGTTTTTTTTTCGTTTTTTTTTTTGTAATGTCCCATATGTACTTGTGTTTCTGTTGTTCGGGTTCCTTCTTTTTAATCATCTTGTTTGGAAATGAGGAATGCCGTTTCTTTGTATCGTTTTGTTGTGGTTTTAATATATTGTTGCCTTTCAAAAAAATTGAAACACCTTATTTGCATGTCTATTAAGTATTAATGTCAATTTAACAAGATTCTAAACTTGCGCACGAACAAGTACACAAGCATTCACAAGAATATACCATATTAGCACATATTCAAAAGGATATAACAAAATAGAATGGTATGCCACACTAGATCAATACACACATAAAACATAAAAACAGTTGTGTATAAGTGTTGTAAACAAGAACAACAATATGCGATTATTGTATTCTTATTTGTAAACACGTATGGATAATGTCCTATATATGTTTGAGAATATATTATGCCGCATGAATAAATCTTGGTTAAATTATTTAATATACTATTGTTGTTTATAAACACATATAGATACTATGTGCATTTTCAAGACTTAGCATGAACACGTCCTCGCTAAGTGTTCCATGAACAATTTATTTTTTAAAATAAAATATGTAGCAGGTAACGTGGCATAGAGAATTATAGATTACATACATGTAAGTTAGTAGTATGATATGAATTAAATAATACAAATATCTAGCACAGATAAGTGGAACATTAACATAAACATTAAATATGCATCATTAACGCAAATCAATATTTGTAGCACAAATCAATATGAAATAAATATGCAACATTAACACAAATCAATAACTTGCAGTAAATACGATTGATATGTTAAAGAATTTGAGATGTACCTTTAGCGAGTTAAACACAAATTTATAGCGTGCCAATATGCATTAACGTGTAGCAAATTGTATGCAAATGCTTGATTTTCATTCTTCAAAATTAAAACAGTACATTCCTGTGATCTCGTATCTTTTGATAGATGTTTAGACCTATGTGCTCCTGAAATCGACAAAATATTGTGTGCATGCTGATAACGTGTTGTGAACAATATATAAAGATAACAAGAATACAAAAAACAAGAGAATAGATAAATTGTTATTATTCATCTCTCAACGAGGCTTATATTTACAAATTGGAGCAATCTCCAAGATAATAGTCTCCTAACATAAATTAATACATCACAATAATACCTTATTGGATATGGACATCCAAACTATAATTATCCATAACAATACCTCATTATTTTTATACACAACTTCAAGCATTATGTTTCTCAATATCTACACAAACTCAAACAAAATATTTATAATATCTCATTATACAAATGAATTCCGAAACATTCATGTTCACGGATTCATCAGAAGAAGAAGTTACTAGTAAAAACTTGTCTATTTTTAAAAAGCGGTGTTGTTTATTAAGAATATATGAAAAGGTGAAAGTTTGTGAGGTTTTAGAAACATCGTAAATAGAGATCGTTATGGTGCTCATGATGGTTTAATCGCTGCTTATTTTAGTGAGGGTCCGATGTACGATGCATATACATTCTGGAAAAGGTTCCAAAAGAGTCGAGAATTATTCACAAGCATAGCTGAAATTGTAACTAATCATTGTGATATTTTTTTTTTTTGTAATAATATCGATTGTACCAAAAGAGAAGGCATTTTGACATTGATTAAGTGCATCTCCGTAATTCGTCAATTGGCATACGACATCGTTCCTGACGCCCTTGATGAATATTTGAAAATGGGAGCAACAACTTCTCGTAATTCTATGCAAATCTCTTATGGAAATATATGCAATAGAGTACTTGCGAAAACCTAATTACACTGATGTGGAAAAATTTTATCGGTTTCACGAAGAAAAGCACAGGTTTTCAAGAATGTTTTGAAGCCTTAATTGTACAAATAGGGAGTGGTTTGGTTGTCCAAATGCATAAAGGGCAATATTATAGGCGTGTCCATAGTTTTAATCCATTCATTTTGCTGAAAGTTGTTGCGTCATAAAACTTATGGGTATGACATGCTTTCTTTCGTGTTTCTTGAAACGCTTGTAATTTTTTTTGCACGTACATATATCGTGACCTTGTCATATACATCATATGCCTTTGGACATACTGATACGACGTATAGGCCTCTTGGCCTATATGCTGGATACTGCCTTGGGCTATACGCCGTATAGGTTTGAAGACATGTACTATGATTCGTGAAAATCAAGTTATATATAGTATAAGTATTACTCAAGAGATCCGCAAAGATATACTGATAACCCGAGGTCGTAGTCCGTGTGAAGGGTGAATGGAATTCTCAATTCCCGATTTTGTGAATCGTGTCGTGAAAGTGGTAAAAAGTGATTTTGATGAGATTATACTAATGAAACAACAAATGAAGCACAAATAATCACTTAAGCACGAATTTCAAATAAACAAACTAAAAACGTAACGTAAAATCGAAACCGTACGCTAAAACGCGAATTAAACGTTAACGTACGAAATAAAACGCAAATTTTGAGCTACACTACTTCTACGGACTTGAAAATAATTTTGAAAAGTTAAAAATGATAAAAGAAAATTTTAAGAAAAAGAAAAATATTTTTTTGACTTTTTATTTATTTTTTATGAATTAAAAACTAATTAACTAAATAAAAATTAAAAGAAAATGCAAATAAGGTGAGAAAAAATGAAAAATAAAGTTTGAAAATTATAAAATAACTAAAAAGTAATTTTAAAACTAAAAACTAATTTTTTTTGTGTAATTTTTGGGAATTAAAAACTATTAAATTTAATTAAAAATTCAAATTACATTCAAAATAAATGGGAAAAATACAAAATAAATTTCTAAAATTCTAAAATAAATGAAAATAATTTTCTAAAATATTTTTGGATTTTTCTTGGCTTTTTCTGATTTTTTTGGATTTTTTAGTAATTAAAAAGTATTAAAAAGTGAATAAAAATGAAAATAAAATTAGAAAAATAGCAAATCAACTTGGAAAAATATGAAAAATTAAGGGAAATTCTAAAATATTATTTTAAACTTAGGAAAAAATTAAAATATTGAAAATAAGCTCTTTAACTATGGTTTGCTTTGAATTCAGCTTATACAAAGTGCTTATTAATAAGCACAGTTGACCAGGGTTTGACCAAACTTTGACAAATGTATTTTGAGACTCTGATAAGCTCAAATGAACAGGTTTAAGACCATATGACACTCAGGAACTATGAAATGGGCACAACAGATTTGAAATAAGCAATTTGGAATAAGCTAAGTCCAAACAGATAAAGCTAATGGGTCCAAAACAAAGTGTTAAGCTATTAGAGGTGCAAATGAATACAAATGAACAAATAAACTCAGAATAGAAACACTGGATCATAAATGCAGCAGATATTGCTTCCAACCAACTTAATAGGCAAAATAAGCAGTATAAATAAGCTATGGAATAAGAACTTGAGGGGGCAAATGATACACAGACCTACTGAGAACTCAAAAACCCAAGAAGCTTTAACTATACTACACAATTGAGGGCCTAGTCCTAGCTTAATACTCTGATGAAACAGCTTGGTGCAGGGGAAATAACAAGCTAAACAGCCAACTTCAATCAAGCTTTTCAATGAGCAAATGAAATTCAGAGTGAAATTTTCTTTTTGTTTATGAACCTCAAACTGCTACTCTCTATAATTCAGCAAATAAAACTTAATTCCAAACAGTAATGAACCCTATAAGTGCTTACAAAGATATGGCCAAATCTGAGTTCCAAAGCTTTTTTGACTTTTTGATTTTAAAGAGACTTTGACTAAAATGAAATTAGATCTTACCTAAATGATTAAACTATGATGTAATAAGCTACTGAATGCTTGAATTATGCTGAAAAAACTACTTATGCACTATTGATGAGATAATAAGGCCTAAACTCTAACAGCTTTAAACAACAATGATAGATTAAATTTGATTTTGACTTTGGTATGTAATGACTTAATAGTTTATGGCTATACTAACCTAAGTGCAACCATTATTAACTGTCTAGCCTAAATGTAACCCCTAAAGTAAGCTTAAACACAGAAAAACTACTAGATCCAAACACTCCTTATAGTGACTGTCTCACTATTAAAACACAGCAAATCACTAATCTAATCACTCCAAACGACCAAATAAGATTAGAATGTGAATATAAAAACTCAATGCACCAGAAACTTAGATCTAGAAAAGCAGCTAACCTCAAACACTCAGATTCAAATAGCAAGACAGACAATAAAATAGAAACAAAGCAATATACTACAGTCTTAGATCTAATAGCAATATAAACTAAGATAAGAGCTAACAAATAGAAAATAAAAACAGAAGCAAGCCAAATTGAAAGAGTTAAACTACTTATAAAGCTACTGATGCAGAATCAAAATAAATGAAGACTTACAAATCAAATACCCCCTCAGCTAAACAGAGGGGGTTTCACTATGCTTGCCTGTCTTTGTGACAGGCCAAATATGCTCCTCTTTGGCTGCCAAATTCCAATAAGCTCAACTTATTCAAATAAGCAATACAGTTGACCAAGTTGACTTTGTGGAATTTTAATACTTTTTAACAAAACAAACCACAATATACTATTTGAAAGCTTAAATGAATTAAATAAACAGAAAACAAGCTAGTTTGAAACTTAAATTGAGATTGAAACTAATTTTTATTATTATTATTATTATTATTTCTGATTTTTATTATTTTTTTGGATTTTCAAATTTAGATAAAACAGAAACTTAATGTAATAACAAAAAAAACTAAAATTATAGATTAAATAAAAGTAATAAACTGGAATTAAAATAATGAGACAATTAGATGAAATTAAAAGTAAATTTTATTAAAACTAAAAAGCTGAGTACAATTGCTGAAAATGAAATTACATTAAAGGAAAAGCAGAAAATACATAAAACTTATCTAAAATCCTACACATTACATCTGTGACATGAGGAGGCTATTTATACTTGAAGCATGAGGCTCTTGTGAAGGTTCTAGTCTGCCAGGTCACTGATCCTCGTGTGTTTTGTGTTTCTTTGGATGAATGTAAGTCCTCAGATACGCCTTGGTCCTCAATCCTTAATCCACAGCCATTTGATCATGATTGCATCGATCATTAGACGCGTTGAATCACACGGATTACTGACATGGCAAGCCTGCCATGTCAGTATCTTCTAGAAGCATACGTACAATACCTCAATTACCCTTAATTGCTGTGAAAAAGGGATTTACTCATGTGAACAGTAATTAGGGTTCTTAGGACCTGGGTTAATATGAAAAGGGGGCGCGGGTAAATTGGGGGTGTGGGTATTTTATTATAAAAAAGATTGATCGGGTCATTTGAGTGGGTTGACCGGGTATACAGTGCAGGCCGGGTACAAGTATTAAAGGGGTTAGGCTTATTGTTTGACTTGGGCCAGGAATGGATTTGTGTTGTTTTGGTTTGGATCCGGTGTATTTTTGTAAGAGTAGTAATATTATTTATTAAGGACCAATTATGTAATCTTTGCAAACTATAGGGACCAAACCTGTAATTCTCCAAACTTGTGTTCCAAGGGTATTTATTGTCTTTTCTGCATTCTTGGAGGACCACTATTTGACTTTATTTGAAAAATTACTCCAAGGACCATTTTTGTAAATTCTCTGAAAGTACAGGGACTAAAATTGTCATTTCTTCCAAACTTTGCTCAGGGACTAAATTTGCACTTTGATGAATCTCTGAGGACTTGTTATGACATTTTTAGCTTTCTTTGATCATTTTGCTTCCCCGGCTTCGGCTTTTGACCTTTTTCCAATCTCGTGCTCATTTTTGTCGGTTTTGGCTTTGTTTTTGTTCATTTTTCACATATCCGTACCTGCACATACACAAATACAAAAACACACATTCTCTTGGCATATTTGGTTAGTATTTGGTCTGATTTTAGGTCTAAAAAGGATGTGTGAAAAGACACACATCATACTACTTTCTGCAAATACAGCTTATGACCATTTTCCGCAAACTTTTATTGTACAAACTGGAACATGACCATTAATAAACATAACCACAGTTGTACATATAAGTTTCATACATTTTAGGACCCATACCATTTGAAAATGGGTAAAATTAGTCTTATGCCAAACACTACTTAATATGTACATACATCCTAAGTTTTAGACTACAAGTTTTACTTCTACTTTTTTTCATGACACAACTCAAAAAGGTAACATGGGTTTAACTAGTCATATCAAGAGAAGGGTTAGAGAATGCTTGATATCACTTGAGCGCCACTACTAGCTAACCCGTTAATTCCTTCCACTTTAAGCTTAGTGTCACTTGATTCACTTATAAAGACATGAAATGAAACAAAGTATAAACTGAAAACATGAAATGGTAAACATGTACTAGCGTTGCTTCAATCAAACATGGTCGTAACATGGTAAGCGCCAATTAAGCATATTTACTCCACGTAGGATGTCATGAATACTTTAATCCACAAAGGATGTCATAAATGCATTAAAAACATATCCACGAAAGATCATGAGTGCTACTCGCACGAGTACTCTACATAGGATGTCATGAATTCATGAGTGTAGTAAGCACATAACATGAGATATGACCTCACGGCCAACATGAAACATGATATAATGACAATAGCCAACATAAATCCGACTTTTTGACCAATCGAGTCAACATGGGTAATAATCATAACACTTGCATAACGGTTATTATAAAGGCACATATATTAGTATGAACTTAAGCTTACGTAACATGAACTCCTAACATGAAATATAGCACCATAAACTTGTCATAATGTAAACATAAGCAATAACAACAACATGAACATGATTCACGGGTATATAACTCCCGTAGTTACTTTTACACTAAGTTACTCACTTTAAGGTGTTTATGGTATCTCCAAGATTTTGAGACACTCGGCTAACCTATTTCACCTATTTTTCATAACATGAACATGGGGTAATTTACTACATGATCTTACCTTCTTAATTTTAGTTAAATATCAAAGATTTTATGAATACATTGAGTTAATAAGGTGCATCGAGTAGTCTAGCACTACATTTATCGGCTGTCACTAAACTAGTGCAAAAAGAACCGTTGATGTTACAAAGTAATATTGAATATGCTTTACATGTAATTAATAAATATCTTCGAGTTAAAGTGTTGTTAGTTATAGAGAATTACACATCAGTTTACGGAAGTTTGAATTAAACATTGTTACTCACTTGCATGTGACACGAAAATGGAATTTGGTTGTATCCACATTGTCGGTGGTTGTAGGTTTTGCTAAAATCAGTGGCAGAAATTATTTCTGACTTTCAAAATGTGAGCCCACAACATTAACATTCTTCTTCCATAATACGCTAAGAGCATTGCTAAATCCTCCTACAATATCCTTATACTAATCTTCCTACACACACAATAATATTATATATATATTTTCCACTCATTCTCTCCGCATCCAAAGCGTCAGTTCTGACACTTGTCACATAGTAGAAGGATAAGTAGGAGGTTTTGGTAAGAGGATTTAATATTTCTCTACGTTCAAATACTATATGGTTAAAGATCATTTATATACCAAACTTTTTTTTTACATACCAAGGGATCAATCTCCACCCTCCATCTTTATTTGATCTAATGGATGAGATTAATCTCAATAATTTAAAAAACCAACTTTCTATTTTTTTCCCCCAAATATTGATATATTTCAAATGGTTAATGTTAAGCCAAATATATATATATATATATATATATATATATATATATATATATATATATATATATATATATATATATATATATATATATATATATATATATATATACCGTTACGACGAACATTTAATTATCTTTCTATAAATAGGCACTTTGATATATTTTCGACAAAATTATTTTTTTTCGTGTTTTTCACATTTTTTTCGTTATTGAAATTTGTATGAAAAAATCTTATGTGATTTAACACTAATATTACATATTATCACATGTAATATTACATATCATATGTGATGTAATACTAATATCACATGTGATTTTTCATGCAAATTTCAGTAACGAAAAAAGACGAAGAAAAAAAACGTGAAAAAAAGGAAAAAAATTTGTCGAAAGTATATCAAAGTGCCCAATGCTCGTCGTTATGGTGTAATTATTTTCGCTTAACGATTAACGGTTTAAGAGATATTTAAATTGTAAAAAATAGGTAAAATATTAAAATATTTTTAATCTCAACCATTGATTTCTTTTTAGATGAAGGGCGGAGATGAGTCCCTCGGTATACAAGAAAAGTTTAGTATGTAAAACAACTCTCCTCATACTATATAGATACAAATTGTGAAAGGCTTAAAAAAAATGTCGGTACAAGAACATCAAAATTTGCGTCTTACGTCTTAGAGCCCGGGGAATGGTAACGCCTCCCCGGCGTTATGGTCTAGGTGGCAAAAAACAAACGCATAAACGGCGTTATCCCCATTTCCATAGTACATGCGTTGTGTTTGTGTTGCTGCCGGAGTTGTTTTGACAACTTGCGTTGTAACGCAAGAGAAGGCCCAAATGAATTTGCAAAACATAATCCTCTACTATGAAGTTACCGTTTGCATGTTTAACAAAATAATAATAATAATAATAATAATAATAATAATAATAATAATAATAAATGAAGTTACCATTTGTATTAAAATAAATAAATAAATAAACCCTTATAAATACCCAACAATATAAACTATTTTCACACACTTACCATTCTCACACTTTACTTATTTTCTAATTCACAATTATGGCTTGTAAACTTTCACATTCCGTAGAAGAACTGCAACGATATATCAAAAAAGAAATCAGGAAAGGCGACAAGGATCGCCAAAATGCTATTGTGGAAGTCATCAAGAAGTTTGAGCTTGCGAAACAACTGAAACGACGACTTAGAGAACGCTACGCAGTGTGTACAGACATCTCAGAAGATAGGAAATTTGTGATCGACCAGTTATTGTACGATGAATATCGTAAAGACGCTGTTGTTGCTGATGCGCTGTTGGTTTGTGTCAACCAGATACAGTCCCAAATCTCCAACAAGATCTGTTGGAGTTTTGAAGAAAATGTGGAAGCAGCAGCAGCAGCAGCAGCAGCGGCGGCGGCAGCTAACAACATCTGGATCACTTTCAACTAGTTTTGAGGAAAATGTGGCAGCTGATGATGGTGGCTGGAACTCTGACAAGGAGCGGGAGCTGAGCAGGTTGGAAGCTCAGTTAGAAGTAGAGCAGTTTGCGAGCTATGATCCTTACGACGAGGGTTACGACTCTAACAACTATCAAACCTGGGATCACCCGGATTACAATTGAAGTTTAAGTTTATGTTTATGTGATGTTTTAATTTAGTATCGTCTTTATTTTATGTTTATGCAACGTTTAAGTATGTTTCTGTTAAGTATGTTTCTTTTAAATAAATTCATTTCCTTGAAAATAAAAATACATTACAATACGATACGAAAACAATACAATACGATACGAAAACAAATCATACAACATTACAATACGATACGATACGAAAATAAAAATACTGTTAAGTAATTTATTTGACCCATTTGGGTTGGTTTCTCAAAACCTCCCACACGTGTACATATTCGAAGCTTTTTTCCACCATAACGTTCTTTAAAAATTGCCAATGCATTCATGAGACAAACACTGTGATTGTCCCCGGTTGTAAGTCGCGACTGTCTGTAAATAGCATTGAATTTGTGACATTCAAAGTTGAGTCTTCTCCATTTACTCGAGACCATATCTTTGTTACGATTGTCATCGTCAGTCCAATTGTTGAACATGGCTACAACCCCGTTCCAAAAAGAGTTTGCATTGTAGTTGACAACTTCAGAAACTGCAACCCAAACTTGAGCTAGCAAGTTTTCTTCTTCTATTGACCAACGATTATTCATTTCGAATGTTTGAAAGTTAGAAACAATTTTGTAAAATGGTATGATATTTATAGCCGTTTGAAACAATAAGAGCGGGATATATTTAAAATTCAAATTCAAATTCAAATACGGGCGAGATATATTTAAAATTCAAATTTTAATAATATAGTGTTTGAATGTTTAATGAATGAAATTGTTGAGGGTAGAATTTATAAATTTGTAAAAAGTGGTGTTATTGGGTGTTATGATTTCATGATGTTTTTTGGTGTTAATGTTATTAGGTATTGAGATGATGTGGCACTGAGTTTATAACTCAAGTTATGACTCCCTAGGCTCTTAAGTGATGCAAATACAAATTGATGCAACTTCAATTTGATGCCAAAAGTAAAACAAACAACTACAGATGCAAAATGTGAAAGAGCTTGTTGGACAGAAATCTGGTACACAAACATTTCATATATGCATTCGCAAACATAAACAGATTACAACCTTTCACACACACACAAAAATAAATAAATAAATAAAGTACTTGAGTGCAACCTAACAGGAATAACAAACATCATTTTAATTGCAACATTTCAGCCATATGTACAACACCTTCTAAATACAATGAAAATGAAGGTTACAATAGTGGAACAATTGATCATATATATCAAAAAGCTAACCAATGGACAAAACTACAATGACTCGGACTTGGACTAGTGTCCGAAATCATTATCAAAAGAAGGCTGCTTTCTGTAGGTTAAGACACATTCTAGTTTCTGTAAGTTCTATTTTTCTGGTGTTATATCTCCTAAGAAATTAAATACTCTCTTTTTGAAAATCCTAGCTAAATCCGCAATCTCTGACTCCCTCATCTGCCTGGTCATGGTGTCTGATTGCTGCAACCATTTATCTTTCCTTGACAGCCTGCTAGCAATGTCAATAGTCAAAATGGCCATGTCTCTTCTTTTTGTAAGAACACGTAACACTGGTGTTGAGTATTGTGAATTGGACGCTAGTCTATTCAAAAGAATGAGAGCCTCACGAATTAGCAAAGTTCTGCACAAATGATGGCAAAACCAAATATGAGAAACAATGGATTTCAGAAGATCATGAACGATTTATTATATATCTTAGTACCAGAGGTGGCAAAATGGGTAACAAGTGAAACTTTCCAAATGTTGGTACATGTCAAAATATGATGATGAAACTATACTATCTTTAATAATAATCGAACTTTTGTATTGTCATAACGTCATTGTGCATTTAACTTGTTTTTAGTTTTGTCCAATTAAAGACCATATAGAAATTTTCTAGATGAATTTATTTGTGTTTGAATTTCCACCCAGTTGAACCTTATTTCATTTGAGCTAATCTGTTCATATACCCATTCAAGCGTTAGAGATAAAACATAACCCGTATTGACACATTTATAAGTAAATACACAGGGACTGCCACCTCCAGATCTGATAATGACTATATTGTAACAGGAAGCTGGCAAATAATAGATTACCTTTCTCTGAAATCATCGGATGGCTGGATACATTCAGAAGATTCTACATCAATTTCAGATGCCAAAACTTGCAGAATCATGTGAAGAAAATTGGTCCTTCTCGAATGACTACGTCCCAACAAAAGTTCAAAGCCATGTCTTCCTGACGATGCCAAGAAAGCCAGCAGAATGATGGCATTCCGTTGAAGTTTCAAAACCTGAATGTTTTGATGCACGTAATGAAAATGTAGCTTTCATACGATATATCCTTTTGATTTAAGCACTTAATATCGTGAAGTTGACGAATTTTGTAAAGGTCAAAGATGTCAGGTGGTCAAAACAAGTTTGTCATGAATCAGGTAAATATTTAAGGCCGGGTCAAAACATATCCAGCTTTTGGTTGACCCCTCAATACATTTGTCTATTATTTCTCATAAAGACAACTATTTGTTATTGACCAGAAGTCGGAAGATGCTAGGATAACCATAAAGTCCTAAAAATCAGATAGCATAAAGAAGAAACATAACATACCATCGTTGTTGGTGCACCATTTCCACGACAAATTAAACAATCAGCTAAACCGTCTAGTACATCACCCAAGCCCTGAAATGTGGAGGCAGTTTCTGCATTTGTAGCTGGAGCATCCGCGGTTGCTTCCTCTTCTTTGGTAGAGGAGCAGAACATCGACATTAACTTTGGACCTACACGAAAGATAAAAAAAGGACAATTACTGGAAAATATATGAACGAAAGTAACATTAACGAGTAACTGAATAGAAACTAAAAATCTTGAAGTGACAGCGCAAGTTTACAAGTAAAGACTTTATTGGACACACTAAGTTGGGTTCCAGTTAAAAAAGAACAAAGAAAAGTCCTAGATGAACAAATGGATACCATGTGGCGTTCCAATTATAACATCATATAATCATTATATGTCCGTGCTCACCATGAAAAAGAAACGATCCTCTAAAAAATTTTCCAAACTGACTTTCAGTTGTGTAAAATCCAGTATTTTTATTTTCAATTCAGATCTAGTAAAAACTGATTACAAATTTAGAGCCAGGTTGTACTAGACATAATTTATACTAAATATATGAAAATGTGTAACTTAAGAGAAGACCGGAATAATGGTGCATCCCACAAAATTAATGTCTGATTTGATTGTAAGCTTTCCTAGCAAAAGTTAGGTCACTACACCAAAAAATTTGGAGAATTAGATTGAGATAAAGAAATGAAATTACAATTTAGCAGGAGATAGAGCAGATGCACGGCTTGCTTTTGTACACCAACGCCAGCTTCTTTTCTTAACAGTTGAGAGATACTTAGGAAGACCGGCACCTCTCCATACCTACCTTGAGAAGAATTTACACAGAAAACTTGAGAAAGGGAACAATATGTGACATACCATTATATTATGAGCTGGTTGATTCCGGTTGTGTTTTGTTTCTAATGAGTCAAATAAAAAAAATTTAACTTTGAAATTTGCTAATACGGAAGCAGTCAAATGGATCAACTGGGTTAAAAGTCATGAAAGTGTAGTTTTTAAGTATAAACCCTTCTAAATCACTGTATGCAAACAAATTATATTATTATTATCATTACTATTAATGGAAAGATGTTTTCGTAAACATATTTGACAGTTGACACACTAATTTTTTTTATATAAGAATAAATCTTTTGACCTAAGTTCTTCTGAGTCAACCCAACCACTACCACACCTTACCACATTTGGGTAACCCTGACTTGAACCTAATTTCAGACGCCACCAGGCCCACTCATATTACAACTTCTACCAAATAAAAAAATTAAAAATTAAAAATAAAATAATTAAAAAAAAAAAAAAAAAACCTTACATCTCCCTCTCCGCATAAGCATCAGTTCTTAGAAGAAGAAGAATCATGATAGAAACTGCCTCCGTTCTTAGAGACTCTTCACTGTGTTTAGTGATAATTTGATGCATATATTGATAAAGAGAAAGCCATTTCGAACAAGAAATCAATGGCGAGGATTCATCCCTCAAGCTGTCCTTGTTCCAAATCTTCTTAGCACTTGATAACCTTGTCAGAACTGGATGCTGTGGATTAGAGGTCTCGTTGGTATTCTCACGCAGAAGATATTCAATTTCAGAATGTTTTCCGGAGCTTCTATTCACAGCGGAAGGGTCATTAACAATGACATTGTCCCTGAGCACAGTACACTGGAAAGATCAAATCAAAGTTCATAAGGCGGAGAGCATCATGGCCAGCAACAAATAATACAGATGATTATTTAAATGTTATATGAACACAATAAATGCCTCATAATAGGAACAAAAGTGAAGAAAAACTGGAGGACCAAAATCAGATCTCAAAAATTAGAAGTAATGTTTATAGAGAGAAGAGAGGAGAAAAAAAAAAAAAAAAAAAAAAAAAAAAAAAAATAGAGAGAGAGAGAGTAAATTGAGGATTAAAAACTTGCAAAATATTACAGTTTTGAAAGCAACCAAACAAAAAAGTTGCATTACTGTTGGGATAGAGAGAATATAATCTAATACTCATATAGATAAGACACGTTTATCACAGTTCAATAAAAAATTAAAAAATAAATAAATGAATAAATAAAAAATAGATAATAGCACCAAGTGTGCAGTACGCAGAGAGATGGAAAGAACATTGACAAAAGAATCTTCGAAAATGAGCATAAAAGCACCAAGGGGTGGAAGGGGAATTTACCTGCCACGCGATCTGTTTTCAATGCTCAAGATGTGCTTCAAAACCACATGCAGTACACAAAGAGATCTGTGAACAATCATCATCTGTTGAGCAAAAAAAATGAGCTGATTAGCAACAGAAAAACAAGAAAATGAAAAACAATGATAAAATCTTAATTTCTAATACGAATGGAAAAAAATGTCTATAACAAACTGAAGTAACAAAGAAGATGTATTCAGCCTCTTTTAATCTTTTAACAACTTGTGAAAGAAAACAAGGTTTTTGAGTTTCAATCTCATCTAGTCGTGATTTAAATTCTTAACTAATTTGCCAGAAGCATATAAATACTAATTGGCTATAAATAAAAAGGCTTAACAGATGAGGTTTTCCCTCTTAAGGTTACCCGGGAGGATAGTCTTTTGACTCAGATGTACGTGGTCTAACCGGGGTATCCTCATGACCGTTTCCGACCCTTCTCTGGCCGCCCCCGGTTTGAACCCCTTGTGAGGAGGTCAAGTGCCTTATCACTAGGCCAATTGCCCAATTGGCTAAAATAATTTTATAAAATAAACATAAGAGAACATAAGTTACTTCATCACAAGATAATTTGTGCAAAGATATGTGAAGTTCTCCCTCTCCCATTTGCATTAAGTGGTACAGAAATGTTTTTTATTGGTACTGAACACAACGCAGGCCCGCAAAGAATTTTAGAAAATAAATATTCAGATGTATACAGATTAGTAATATTAGACTCACATTCTGATGACAACAGAGATCAACCAAAGCTTCTAGAAGATCGTCCAATCCTCCCGTATCATAACTAGTCTGCATAGATAATAATCATTAAAGATAATCAGCAGGAAAAATATTCCTTATTAGAACACTGAATGAGAATAAAGTTAAACGTCACTAAACGTATAGAAATAACAGTAACAATCGCCAAAACGCAAATAGCATTTACTAACATCACTGCGAGCAGGCTATTAGTATGTTAAAAAATAATAAAATAAGAATTTAAAAGAAAAAAACAGGTTTTCACATTCTACTTGGTATATAACCTATGGCTCTATTCAAAAGGCCAAAAATGCCTGAACAATTTTCAGATCTTCACCTACAAAAGCTTAAAAATCAAAATCAAAATCCTTGCATCAACAGTAGTTAGGGCTTAAGGCAAGAAGCCGTTACTAAGATATAGCCACACACAACCGTAAAAGATGCATTTTTTGTAGTATTAATGAACCATAAAAAATGAGCAAAAAAACTATAAAAGCCAACAAAGATACAAAATGTTTTGGTTGACATGCTGGTAAACTGCCTATACCAATCCAGCCAGATACAATCTCTTAAGTCTTAACAAAGAAAAGATTAATAGTTGTACAATAATACCTACCTTTGTTAATGTTAAGTAGAGATGAGACACTTTTGCAGCTTCAACAGGCTGAATGCAATGGTTTGGACTCATTGTAGTTGTTGCTTTTGTAGATGGTATATTCATACCTAAGCATCCAAATAGGAACTGTAAATCTGCTTCACACGCTAGAAACAACTTGGAAACAAGGTCAACTCTTGGTTGTTGTTCACTTAGTGGTTCCCAAATGCGTGCCAGCTTACTTGAAACAGATAAACTTTTCTTTATGATCAAGTCAGTCGCTAAGACATGCTCCTCGGTCTGAACTCCCACTCCCTTACAGGGAATTGCGCCTAATCAAAAGCGAAGACAAGTCAGATCAGGACCAAAGAAAATCTATAAACACATTGGAAATCTCCAGCTAATCCTGAATAAATACGTCAGTAAGGCTAAAAAATGATTACTTGAACTGAGTACCTTTGGTTGCTGGAATCAAAGAATGCTCTTCAATAGGATCTTTATATTTCCTGTCACATTAATTAGTGTAAATATTGGAAACAAAAGAATCCCCTTATCATAACACATACTATCAACTCAGCCAAATAGTTGGGAAAATCCATATGCAGTATTGCAAAGAAAGTAGACAAAAATCTGAGAAATGCTAAACATAACCATTAAGGCTATGTTTAAGAAATTAGGTCATGCATTATCTTGCTGAACTTTGATGATAACCACCACTCACCTAGATTATAACCACTCAACCACCTTGATGTGCCGCACTTTATGCATGATTTATTTCTTAAAAACATAGCCCTGAGGGCTAGCAAAACCCAAAAACGTTTGCCCAAAGCTACAGTTGACATGAGGTTAACAGGTTCAAAACATATCCATTACCATTCAGAAACTTTCTGCTTCTTCTACATTTATCATATAAACATGCTGCTGAAAATCTTTATGTAAAATCTGCTTGACTAATCAAAGAACTCTTACTTGGACAACTAAAGGACTACTGTTTTTCATTGTACCCTCAAATTATATAAAATCTTACCGGATGCTTGAATGCTTAATACTCGGAGATGTTACTTAGCCGTTTCCTATATTCTAGGGAGCATAAGGAACCTGTTCAGTATACTTGCTAAAACCAACTTAGATGAAAACATGCCGACTACCTCAACAAAGTAGAACTTCCTCGGGTCTAATGTTTAGAGTGTACTTGAATAAGCAACAACATTACATATATTCACCTTTTAAACAAATATAAACTACGTAGTATATAAGAAAGCAAACTAGTTGCACTTAGGCTTCTAGTCTCTATAAGAACCACAGAAAAAAACATCTTTATATGGATTCTTTCACTTCCAATTTGTTGAAAAAAAAATACAATTTCCTATACTAAACCATATGACCTAGGGCCTAGGATTTAAGGTTTAGAGGTTAGGGTTTAGCTATAGATTACATAAACGGATCTCTTTGTATAACACATATAAAAGGATTAAAAGCCCCTTGCTGTTTTCATGTTAAACAAGGTCTCTTCACAACTTTAGTAAGACAAGTAAATGATAGCTCTACATAAACTTACTGAAAAATAAAATCTATAATAAATATCCTTGTGTAGCCTATGCTTGTCACAAAATCAATAGGAATATATGACTCAACTCCTAAGAACAAAAACTCAGAAATGAACTAGAGAGTTAAAGTTGTTTGACAACGCACATCAGCAAGTTATCCTTGCTAACTTGCATCCTATTCATGCCAGTCATGTTTCTTCAATGGAATATCCAAATAAGTCTTCAGTAGCCAGAATTCAGGCTATAATATTGCTTCCAGGCAAGAGAAGAATAATTAAGAGCATTTAAAACATCTAATCATTAGCAAAGACCCATTTACCAGGACACTTTTAAAAGATTGCATGTTCACTTTAAACAATAATGACCACCCTTTAAAAACCAATTTATTACATCATCATCAAGTAATGTGACACCAACGCTAAAAAACTTTTGATTTCAACAACTATTCACTTACCCTCTAAACATAAAAAGCAAATAAAGAAGAAAAAGCAAATACGTTGCAACTCTAGCTGTAAATGATAAAAATAGCAGACAAAGTGGCTTTGTGGCCAGGATACACCAATGACAACGCCTTCTATTCAATACAGATAAAAGCAGATTAACAGAAAAGTAGAAGTTCAAAACAAGGATTCTAGCACCAAGTACGGTTCAACTGAAAAAGACAGTGTCTAACAAAAATTGAAGATAGTACTCACATATTTGACTTCTTTGTACAGATTGATTCAGCATCTTTGGATCCATTTACAGGAAGTGCCAATCTAAGATGCTTCTCATTCTTTTCTCTATCTTTCTTAAGTTCCGAGCACTCTTGTTCCTAAAAGTGAAATAATAATAATTAGTAACAAAACTCCATCTGATAGACCAAACTCGCGATATATGTTATGCATCACAATTTCAAAATAAGCACTGGATAAACATTAACTTCTATAAAACTAGAATCTTGTAACATCCGTTGCAATGAAGTGTGTCAAAAATAACAAGAGTTTTGTAGAAAGATAATTAAGACACTTTCAAAGGGGAAACTCTTGTAATGAAGGCTGATGTGAGGCAAGAAAACAAGGTCATAACAACAAGCCGTTGATCCCAGACACAAGTTATTACGTAACATATTCGTACATAACCATAACCAATCATCATATCATCCTTGCAACGATAAAAACAAATTCTCGTTTCCTACTCCATTTTAACAAATCAAATCATAAACCTATCAACAGAATCTTGTTGCACAAAGATTTATAAGTGAAAACTCGCATAAAATAGACCATACCAGATTAGTAAGCATGTTGGATACTCGTCCCAACTCTTCCTGCAAATTAAAATATATTGGATTAAGTAGAGAGCTGATTTAATATACTTAAGCCAAGTAAGTTATACTACCTTCAAGCGATCAATTTCCTGCTGTTTGGAACAGCTATCGTTGTCACGCAATTGATTATTAATTCCACTCATCTGGCAATCAAAAGTCTTATCCTCGTGACGCAATTGAGGATTAATTCCACTCATCTGGCAATCAAAACTCTTCAATCTCGGATTAATTCCATTCATGTGGCAATCAAAACTCGTACTCGGCGTAGGCATATTAGTAAATCCCTAATAAATTGAATCACATTCAAAGTCAGCAGTCTCTATATAAACAAGTTGACAAAGAAGAAATATGAAATAAACAACCTTGTTCAGCTCGAATTCCTTCGGTCTGGACGGAGCAGCTGCAGTACTACTAAAAGCCTAATTGAAGGAGCAATCAATTAGTATAGTCACAAATAGTATAAAAAAATAAATAAATAAATAATCTAAAACGAAATAAAGAACCTCGAAGTGATCCACATTAATATTATTATTATTATTATGGAATATAACTCTTTGAGATAATTCTCTAGGAGGTGAATAACTGATTGGTGGTGGTGGTCGGAAAAGTAGTTGTTGTTGTTGAGTGGAAGAAGAGGAACCAGCGGCTTCGGTGAGTTGTATAACTTCGGTCAGGAAATCGTCGTCCCAATCTTCCAAGTCGCCTGCCATTGCTTTTGATTTGGGGGGAAATTGAATTTAGTTAGGGTGGTTTTGGTTTATAAGGAGGGATTGGAATTGGAATGATTTGGGAAACAAAGAAAATTATTAAAATTATTATTTTAATTAAAATAATGAATAAAATATTGATAATTTTTTATTATTAAATTAGTATGGAAAAAGTGGATTGTGAGTGAGTATAAAGAGAGTGGTCCACATATTGTTTCGCCCATACCACCTAAGTTTTGCTTAAATAAAATATTGAAAACAATTTGGTTGGGTTGGGTTCGGTTGCCTACTTTCTACTTTGGTTATTTTGATTGGAATAGTTTTTAATACTTAATTAGAGCAGAGGGTGTCATCACTCATGTTAAACTTTCACCTAGTGCCACGTCAGTATCACATGGCTTTGACCTTTTCACCTTTAACTAAAAAAACAGCTCTTATCATAACTCAACTTTAACTCAACTATTTGCAAAAATCAACCCCTAAACTAAAATAATACTTCATTTAATAACTAACATAACATTTAATCTTAAAACATTTTACAATACAAATTCATTCAAATATGGAAATAAACGTTACATAATAAAGATTAAATAAACGTTACATAAAATACACTACGATACGCTACCATACGAAATACAGACATAATTTAATCTGAGTGCTCCCCGCATGCAGAATCATACGAAGGAGACCTATGCTCAGGAGATTCCTCAATGAACGTGTTACGTTCTGCTTCTTCCTTCCTCATTTTCTCCTCCCACTCTTGTTGAAGCATTGCTTGCTCTGCTTCAAATTCTCTGAACGTTTGTTCGCCAATTCTAATATCATACAATTGTGTTGCAGTTAAGCCAAAAGGATTATATGCCTCGTTGGCATAACCCATAAATGAGGGAGACTGTTGTTGCTCAATAAATGTAGGTGCATTCGATGAACTTGATGCACCTAGCCCAAGTTGAGTCAATTGTTGTGAAATAGAACCATGTTGTGAAACAGAACCAACATTTTTGTTTTCTTGATAGCTTCACCTGGTTTTGTTGCTTATGTTGGTTTGTACCTGTTTAAACACAACCCTACAGCGTGTCACTAATGGCCTCATCTTTCTTGGCTTCCTCATGCAAAAAATGGTCAATCAAAGCTTTTCATTCCGCAGAAATGTCTGTGCAATTGGTGTATCATTGTCTCATACGCTCTTTTTTTGCTTTTGCAAGCTGAAACTGATTGATAACCTCAATAATAGCCTTTTGATGATCAACATCTTCTTTATCGCATTGTTTTTGAATAAACACTTGCATTTCTTTAACGGAATGTGGCAGACGACAAGCCATAACGGTTGTGTATTTTTTTTTTATGGAAAGTGTGTGAAACTTGATTGTAAATGTTGGTATTTATAAAGGCTTTTGAATTCTAAACTGCAAACTAGCCGTTAAGGGGGTGTTTTGATTTTTATTATTATTTATTTATTTATTTTTTGCCTAAACTAGTCGTTTAAGAACCAAGGGGGTGTTTTGAATTTTGTTGGGTTTAGAGATGCTGCTGCTCAGGATGATGCAACTGCTCAAAGTGCTTAAAGGAAAAATAATCTAAGTGTCATTCTACTGCTAGTGTATTGGATACTACTGCTAGAAGTAAAGTTTCTACTGCTGGAAGAATACTGCTACTAGAGTAAATGATACTGCTGCTAGAGTGTTAGATTGTACTGCGAAGGAGATAACTGTGTATAATTGTTTAGATAAGTTTAGAAAAGATACTAAAAGATTTATCTTGTATAGAAAGTTATTGTAAACCGACTAGGACTCCTTAGTCTATAAAAGGAGGTTCTGGGGTTAAAGATAGAGTACGTATCATTGTTATAGTTGATCACTTCAAGGTTTTATAACCCTAATACTTTGGAGTATTCGTATTTAATATATTGAAGTGTTTAGTGCGATAACAATTGTGTTCATTGTTCTTCTTAAGATTAAACTTAAGATTCCGCATTCTGTTTAATATTGTTTCAAGTCAGTTTCTATAGTATAGTTGTTTTAGATTTATCTAAGATAACTAATTGGATCAAGTGCTCAACATAGATCAACAAGTGGTATTAGATCTTGTGATCTAGAAGTTGTGATAAAGAAGAACTTGTGTTAACTCAAATCTGTTCAACAACTTCTGAAGACATGGAATTTGAATCAACACACATGGTGACTGCATCAAAGGTGCCTATGCTCAAGCCAGGAGAATATGAACTATGGAGGTTAAGAATTCAGCAGTACATTAAGATGCTTGACTACTCTATGTGGGAGGTCATTCTAAATGGTGATTCTTTACCTACAAAAGGTGTTGATGGGAAGCCTGTGCCCATTAAATCTAATGATGACAAGGCTCAAAGAAGGTTAGAAATCAAGACTCATAGTATTCTCATGATGGGAATACCTAATGAGTATCAGTTCAGTTTTAGTCATATTGAAGATGCTAAGTCTTTAATGGAGGCCATTGATCTAAGGTTTGGTGGGAATGAAGCTACAAAGAAGTCAAGGAAAAATCTTCTGAAGCATCAATTTGAGAATTTTCCTGCCTTAAGTTCTGAAAATCTTGATGCTACTTATGACAGACTTCATAAACTTATAAGCCAACTTGCTCTTATGCAAGCTCCTGTTCCTCAAGAAGATATAAATCATAAGTTTCTAAGAAGTTTGGCACCTAAATGGAGTATGCATACTGTGGTCTCGAGAAAAAAAACTGACTTTGAAAAGATGACCTTAGATGATTTATACAACAACCTAAAAAGTGTATGAATCTGAAGTCAAAGGGTTATCTAGTTCATCATCTGGTACACAAAACCTAGCTTTTGTGTCTTCCAACAACAAAAGTTCTGGCAGCTCTCAGGAAACTCTTTCTACTGCTTATGGAGTTTCTACACTAGCACTAATGTTTCTGCTGCTGGTTCTACAAATAGTGACAATATAAGTGATGATGTTATCTGTGCTTTCTTGGCTGATCTTACTACCAGTACTCATGTAATGAATCAAGATCTGGAAAAAAATTGATATTGATGATCTTGAAGAGATTGATTTGAAGTGGCAAATGGCAATGTTGACTGTAAGGGCAAGAAGATTTTTGAAGAAGACGGGAAGGGAGCTAAAGTTTAAAGGACAAAACAATATGGGCTTTGATAAGTCCAAGATTGAATGCTACAACTGTCAGAGAAAAGGTCACTTTGCAAGAGAATGTAGGGCACCAAAGAAGAATAGAGAAAGTTCAAGGAAGGCTACTACTAAAGATACCAAGACTACTACAGCTTTGGCGTCTTGTGATGGTCTAGGAGATTATGATTGGAGTGATCAAACAGAAGATTGACCCAACTTTGCTCTTATCGCTTATGCTTATTCATCATCTGGTTCTGATTATGAGGTATCTAATGATTCTAGTTGTTCATATAAATCTTGTCTAGATACTGTAGAAGAGCTTAAGTCTAGGAATGAAAGTTTAAGAGCAGAGGTTGAGAAGTTAAAACTAGATAACTTAGGTTATAAAGTTGGTACAAAAATGTAGAGCAAAGACTTGAATTTCTTAAACAGGATGAGATAGAGTATGTTTATAGGATTAATATTCTAGAAGGTGAGCTTTTTGTTAAAAACAGTGAGATAAATATACTTAATAAAAAGCTAGAACAGGCTGAACAAGAAAAAGATATAGCTTTGGCTGAAAAAGAAAAACATGTAGTTAGAGTTGAGAATTAACAATTTGCATCTGATCTTGTGCATAAGTCTATTGAGAGTCACTTAATGAGGAGAGGCAGTGGAATATGATATAATGATGTAGCTCCTCCAGTTGAGAAACAACAATTTGCATCTGATCTTGTGCATAAGTCTATTGAGAGTCACTTAATGAGGAGAGACAGTGGAATAGGATATAATGATGTAGCTCCTCCAGTTAAAAGTGCTTTTGCACCCCCTGAGAAAGAATTGTCATTTATAAGTGAACTTGATATCAAACCTGTAGGTGTATCTAGTGAGTCTAATAAAGAAACACCTAAGGTAGAAAATATGTTTTCTGATGCACCAATCATTGAAGATTGGATGTTTTCTGATGTCAGATAGTGATGAGGAATAGGTTGAGTCAACACCAAAGATTAAAAAGGAAGAAATTCCTAAAATAGTTGAAACTAAAGTTAAACTAGTTAAGTTTGTGAAACATGTGTTTGGTGAGAAGATCTCTAAGAAGATAGTTGAATATAATTAGGAACCTAGAAGGTACAATAATAGGCAAAGAGGTAACCAAATGAACTGGAACAACCTAATAACTCAAAAGTTAGGTAGTGATTTTAAGTTGGTTAATAAGGCTTGTTATAATTGTGGTAGTTTTGAGCATTTACAAGAAAAATGTTTTTACTATCAAAAACCTGTTTGGAACCAACACAGAAGGGTGAACCGCATAAAAATATACACGAAATATGACATTGAGGTTGTGACTTTTTACAAACAAACACGTTAATACTACATTACAGTCAGACAGTGATGTGACTGGTAAATGAAACTTTTTTTAGCACATAAAAATCTACACGAAATATGATACACAGTGAGACAATGACGTGACAGTGATTTGACTGGTAAATGAAGCTTTTTTATCACATAAAAATCTACACAAAATATGACATTGAGGCAGTGAATTTTTACAAACACACACGTTAATACTACATTATATATAACACATCAATGAAATAAAATGTACGCACATCTTCACAGTCATAAAAAACCAAATGGAAATGAGTTCTAAAAAATTCAAATGTATCTTACATTATCGTAAAATAGATCGTGGTGTCATTATTAATCCTGATGTAAAGTATTCTGGATTAGTGGAAATAGTGGTCAGTAAGTTTAATTTGAATCAGAATGACCGGGTCAATTTAAAGGTGAAACTTCCTTCACTTGACACTCACCTCGATATACTGATGACATCGAGGTAAAATTTTTTTGTTGAATGTGCTTTAGAGTCTCCTAGTGAAATGGTATAATTGTATGTTTCTCAAACAAAAAAAAATTAGAAGAAACAATAAATTTTGGGTCAACCCAGCAAGTGCGAGAGTTTTATAATTTTTTTGCTCCAGTAGTAGATGAAAACATCGGCCCATCTAATGATGGTCCATCTATGAATGTTGATAAAAATGATTTTCAAAACAATGACTCTGGTTATAAAAGTGAGGCCAATTTCACAAAATCAAGGTCATCATTTACTTTCGGTTCAGATAACGAACAAGAAGATGGTGCAAATGATAGTTTTTATGATTTAAATAAAAAACCGCAACCCGTTAACCATAAATGGACAAATTGTTTTAAGTATATGCCCGAAGCTCCTAAAATACCACTTTACAAGTCAAAACCAATTTCTACAGAGGTTTATAATAAAGAAAATAGAGTGAAAGTAAACGAGATTTTTTTAGAAAGGGTGACTTAGATATGCAGTATAGGTTGAAATCTTTATAAGATGGTTATGAATTTGTTTCCAAAAAAAAAGTAATCCGACTACCTATCGCATTAAATGCGTCCATAATGAACAATGTGCATGGTTTATTAATGCGAAACGTTGGAAGAATTCAGATGTTTTTCAAATTACAAAGATGAATGATGTTCACACGTGTCCTAGAACTCAAACATATCCTAATCATCGAAATGCAAACAAAAAAGTTATTGCTCACATTATAAAAGATAAATTAGAAGATGGTAGCCGTGATTTGAAGCCGAAAGATATACAAAAAGATATCATGGCACAATATAAAACATCTATATCTTACAAACAAGCATGGAGAGGGAATGATTATGGGTTACAAACGTTAAGAGGTTCACCATTAGAATCGTTTGAAATGCTACCGTATTACTGTTACAACTTAGAAAAAAAAACCCATGGACGGTCACACGAATCAAGACAAACAATGTAGGAGTTTTCGAAATTTTATTCATTGCCATTGATGCATAGGTAAGTCTTGTTATTTTTTTTATATTTTTCTAATATATTTTTTTTATAAATAGATGACAACATGTTTGCTATAATGATTGTAAAAATTGTTTATATTCAGTTGCGCACGTTTCGGAACCATCTTCGCCCAATACTTATAGTGGACGGGACACATTTAAAGGGTGTTTACAAGGGTACCAATTTGCAAGCTGTAGGGATGGACGGAAACAACCAAATTGTGCCAATTGCTTACGGTATATACAGAGGGGAGACTGGAGATTGTTGGTCATGGTGGATGTCAGTACTTAAAGAGTGCGTAGACGATAACCGCAATATGGTTATCATATATGATAGGCATCCTGCAATAGCTTTTATCATATAGAACTGGTACGAATGGTGCTAATGCTAAAAGTAAATCTAATTTCCGTGCTATTAAGGTGGATAATGTGTTTACTGGTGTCGATGTCTCTATACCCCGGAAGGTGGTTGAAAATATTAGCACTAAATTTGAGTACACCCTTTACGGGTATTTTATCGGTAAACGTATCGTGTTTCCTGTGGTGGAATATTTTGTTCGTAACAATTGGGCTAAGTATGGTCTCAAACGAGTTATGATGAATGCTAACGGTTTCTTCTTTTTTAAGTTCGACTCACATGATGGTTTGGAAGCTGTTTTAGAAAGGGGTCCATGGATGATAAAGAACAGCCCATTATTTTTAAAAAGTGGACCATGAGTACTAGTTTAACAAAAGAAGAGTTAACCCGTATTCCTGTATGGGTTAAACTTCATGATGTTCCATTGCAGGTTTTCTCAGAGGATGGAATTAGTATCATTGCAACGCATATTGGTAAGCCTATAATGCTTGATTCTTATACTAGTGCGATGTGTATTTGTAAAATATCAATAATCATAGCATACATGGTCTTGTGTTTTAGATAGAAGAATTATGGAAGAAAACTAGAGAGAGAGAAGAGTTGGGAGGAATTCCTAGAGAGAGAAAGTGAGAGAAAATATGGAAGATTAGATTAAGTGAAATGGAAGCTCCAACCCTCTCCACATGTGGAGAGGGGTATTTATACTAAGCTACAAACGCCCACACCCGGGCTATGGATCAGGCATACAGTGGGTAAAGACCCGTCCTTCTTCCACGGTGTTACTTAAACTAGTACTAACTAACTAATACATAAACTAACTACGAGCTAACTTAATGCTATTACAATAATTAGGTGACCGAGACTTTTACAGGAATATTTGTATTCCTAACAATCTCCCCCTAAGCGAGGTCACCTTGGAAATTAAGCTCTTTGATCTTTAAGCATTCTTTAGTCTTTATAGCTCGTAGGTTCTGATTCTTCACTTTTCTGCACACTTTGTACTTCAAGCAAGCGAACTTATGATTTGGATTCCTTTGTGATATGTGATCTTTGAGCTTCTTTGAGATCATCAGCCATAGTAAATCTCCAAGCTTATCCATAGTAGTATCGCCTTCATGTGACGTAGTGACTTTAGGACCATCATGCTCACACCCTTCTGGATCAAGAGACTTTACATTAAAGTTGTGGATCAGGAGACTTTTTCATCAGAGTTGCGGAAACATTGTTGGTAGTCTCTTAACATTTATTGTAGCAAGTCTCTCATCGTCATTGATAGTGTGGAGGATGTGTGAGCATGAGGTATGGATTGACCCGATTCAGCTGGAAATAGGAGCCATCAACGCCATCTTTATATGTGTCCCTAAAATAAAACAGTTAGCAATAAAGATAGAGAACGAATATGGCTTTGTCATTCGTTCTGCGAGGACAGACTACCCTCCGGTTTTGTGAAAACCGATCTGTGATCAGGTAGAGTCTCTTTTAAAGAAGACTCTCCTTGACAGGAATTTCCAGCTTGTAGTAATGAATTTTCCAAAGAATCCATTTTGGAATCTTCATACTAAGCATGTTCTCATACCGGAACGTCTCAAAGCAGACAGCACGATAGAGTGAATCGGTGAATAGATATTCACGGATTGATGAGAAATAGATTTATAGAGATCACTCGCGTGTCATATAATAAACATTTTGCGACACGACGAGAGTTTTATGCTTTGAATCATATTTCCATCAAAAATACTTTTGTTTGAAAGATTGTACACAATCAATGTGCTCGAAAAATTAGTTTGTGAGCACATTGAAAGGTTTTAGCAAAAGTATTCGTCAATCCATATCCTGGAACAAGTTTGATTCAATTTTGAATCGCACCATCGTTGCTTTCCAGTTGTCACTTGATCATTGATCCAAGATGGATCTCACATGTCACCTACTAAGAGCTTGAAAGATGTTCGCTCTAGAAGGATTTCCATCGTCATTGTGAATATTTTCATATCACTCGGATGTTCTGGCAATACCACAAGGATAATGCGTAGGACTCTAAATATTTTATCTTATTTTCCACATTGTGTGAAACAATAAGCATATTTGGAATGTGTCCTATCGAGATTTATGGATGATCTCATGGCTCTAGACTCAATAGTGCGTTTTGATCCGCTCTTGGAGACTAGGGAGGTGTCTCCTGTTTTAGGTATCAACATAGCTCGCAATGAGCGGTCGATACATTGCACAGGGTTCCCCGTGAGAATGAAACAAGCTCTTTTAAGAGAACTTGAGTGGTTAGGAAGTTTAGTGCAGTGCGTCACTGGGTCCATGACGTCTTGTCTTCAATACCGGTGTTATCTTAGTAACCGCCAATAGATTATGCATTGAACCCGGTTTCTGCCCTAAGGTTGAATATATGGAGGGCTATTTCTTTTCACCCTTTCTCATAACATTTCTTTTTCATTCTTCAACCCCTTCAGTGCTTACCGAGACTTCACCACTAGAACCTTGTTGGGTTTGTTCCAATCCTAGCTCTATCTCAGTCCGCACTCTTCCCTTTCTCACTTTACTCCTTTTTTCAATCATTCCTAAGGACTTCTAATCTATCTAGAGGATTGTCCCTGGGAAGATCCTTCCGGTTCTGGTGGATCATGGGAACTCATACCTAACCTTAACCAACCTTATAACTCCATGCATAAAGATAAATGGTCGGTCTTTGGTATAACTTCCACAAACGCCTTTTGCTCCCCCTCAATATGTGCATCGATATTCGAGAGAGTTTAGCACATATGTGGGAGCACATTTATTGGGCCCAAAAGATCACATTTGATTATCAGATTTCATATTTAAATCACATTCTCTCCCCCGATCAAGAATTTCAAATCTTTCGAGATTTTTGATCTCAATTGATTTAAATAATTTAGAAAACGTTTTGGAGAGAAATGCGGTTAGTTTTAATATTTTTTGATAAGAGGAACATTTTTCTTGCTCCCCCTCAATCTGTGTGGGAGGTTTGTTATGTGTCAGATTTGAAGAGTTTACAAAAGATTTGAAGTTATAACAAAAACTGTTTGAAAATTTTCTCCTTCTGACACATAACCATCACAAATTGTTTTATTGCAAGGTTTTTTGTACAAAGTGTGGAGAGTGTTAATACAAATATCGCCTAAAAACGTTATTTATATTTTACGATCTTCGCTAAGTTTTGTTAACGACAAAATGTAAACCTTTGTTTCTAAGCAAAACATAATCTTACTTTTTAAGACTTGCATAAACTAGACTTTTGCTACATTTTACATTTCATAAAACACAACACAAGTTTATTTCTTAAATTAGAAATTGTCACATCACATTTATGGCAAGTTTTGTCACTATGTATTTATGGAAAGAAATGTGTTTGACTAACTTTGTTGTTGCTTGCAAGCTTTGTATTTGACTTGTTTTTAAGTGATGTGACATTGTTTGGTTGCTAGGATTTATGAGACAAGACCTTGTTTGGTTTAAAGAGTTATTGCATAAACCTACTGCAGACCCGGCGGTACCCTGGGGGTACACGGGCGGAACCCATCTGAGGGTTCCGCCTGATCCGCCAAGCATGCAGAATGTTGTGCTATAAATACCAAGCCATAACTTGATTTTTGGCTAACCTCTTGAGATCATATTTTACACACACACTCATCTTTTCTTCTAACCTCTTAACATTGTAAATGTGAAGTTTCCTTTTGTAGCAAAGAAGCTGACAAAGTCGTCAAAAGTTACAAGTTTCCAACACAACGTTGCAAGACTTGTTAGCTTAGTATTGTGTAAACTCTTGTTGTTTACACGTTAATTGTTTGTGTATATTCTGTAGTGAGTGGTTAGTATTTTATTTTTTTGGGTAAAGGGGAAATTACCCCGGCAAATATATTAACCAAAAAAATCGTTAAGTACAAATGGAATGTGACTGAGATGCCACATTAACCTCAAGCAAACGCTTGAACAAACTAGTGCTTATGACATGCCATAAACACAACAACCTAAAAACATTACAAACACCTATCTATGAATAAAACCAAGAAGATTCTTGAATCCGAAAAGCGTCCCACTTCCATCCAGCAGCATCAACAGACCAAATGGCCAAATTCCATAAATTGCACCAGCTATAAGAGCACCATTTCGTAGCAGCAACAATTGACTCCATGTACATCAAATCATAAACGTTACAAACTATTCTCATCACTTCCAGGTGTGTAACCTCCTGAGAGAGGTGAATCATAGAAAATAATGGATTTGATGTCTCTTTACCAATAGCCATCACTACTGGAGTAGCCAAATGTTTTAGTTCGAGAACTATGGTACACCTGATAACCATCTGATTTATTAGCAAATCAGAAACTATAAACGGATTTGATACGTCTTTACCTGTAGCCGTTTGCTCAGGACTAGCCAAATGTTTCAGATCGAAAACTATGGTACACTTGATAACCATCTGATTTATTAGCAAACCAGAAACTATAAACGGATTTGATACGTCTTTACCTGTAGCCGTTTGCTCAGGACTAGCCAATTCTTTAGGTGCATAAATCACCTTTGGTGAACTGAAAACCAAATATGGACTTCCACTGCCTTTACCACAATCCATATGCTTGTGGGCTAGCCAATTCTTTGGAATCCAATAAGGAAAAAACCATGGTGAATTGATAACCATATTCCCCCAAACAATAAAGAACGACCTCATGTATTTTAGTAAAAGAACTAAACGGGAGTGGTTGTGCCCTTGTAAAAGAACTCGACATCTAGCTTTGTGTCGGTAAAAGTATAAGCGACGTGTAAGGTTTTCTCCGCCGGTGAAAGGAGCTTGTTGACTAGTGAAAGAAACTCTCGAGTTGGATACTCGGGGCGTGGACGTAGGGCAAGGAAAAAGAGTCCTTGTAGCCGAACCATGATAAATACTCGTGTTGTGGTTTGATCATTTCTTTCGTTTACTTGCATGTTATATATTGTGTTTGTGCATATATCTTTGATCAAACGGAAAGTTTCAAAGCCAACTTAACAAGTATAAAAAGATTTTAATCGGTAAACTATTCAACCCCCCTTCTAGTTTTCCACAATTGGCATCAAGAGCTACGTTACTCAAGCTTTTAAAATATATTGTGTTTTAAAACTTGAAACGATCAATGGATTTTGAAAATTACAAAGAAGGGCAATCTATGCAAAGACCACCACTCTTTGAAGCAAATGGTTTTATATATTGGAAAAACCGTTTTGAAACTTACGTGAAATCTAAAGATATAGATTTGTGGTATATAATTATTGATGGTGATAACGTAGTTACTAACATCAAAGATGATGATCAAAAGAAATTAATAGGTAAAAATAATGAAGCTAAAATGATGCTTTATAATGCTTTGCCTAAGAAAGAATATGAAAGAGTCTTTTTGTGTAAAACCGCCAAAGATATTTGGCAATCTTTAATTGTCACTCATCAAGGAAACTCACAAGTTAAAGATAACAAAATTGATCTTCTCGTTCAACAATATGAACAATTTGTTATTTCCGAAGATGAGATTATTGATAATGCCTTTGCTAGGTTTAACACTATTATTACTTCACTTAAAGCACTTGATGAATCTTTTTGTAGTAAGAACTTTGTCAGGAAATTTCTTAGAGCACTCCATCCGAAGTGGAGAGCAAAAGTGACGGCAATTGAAGAATCCAAAGATCTTTCAAGCATGTCACTTGATGAGCTTATTGGAAACCCCAAAGTTCATGAAATGGTAATGGAAAAAGATTCGGAACTAGTTAGAGGCAAGAAAGAAAAAGTTAAGTCCATTGCCTTGAAAGCTAGAGTCCAATCAAGTGATGATGAAGAATCTACTTCGGATAGTGATGATGAGGAATATGCTATGGCCGTGAGAGACTTCAAGAAGTTCTTTCGTAGGCGAGGAAAGTTTGTAAGGCAACCTAAAGATGACAAGAAAACCTTCCGGAAAGATCGTGATGATCGAAAAGGAAAAGTTGAAAGAAAATGTTATAGGTGTGGAGACACAAGTCATCTTGTAGGAGAATGTCCAAAACCACCCAAGAGCAAACCTCAACAAGCTTTTGTGGGTGGTGCTTGGAGTGACTATGAAGGAGATGATGATGAGCCAAAGAATGATGATATTGCTCTCATGGCTCACAACTCAAATGAGGTACTCTCCGACTCATCTTACTCCTCTATAGATGATGATACTTTACAAAATGAATATAACAAACTTTGTGAGTTAAGCTTAAAAATCATAAACAAAAATAAATTTTTAAAAACTAAAAAGGAGTTTTTAGAAAATGAAGTCTATGAGTTAAAAGAAAAAGCTAAGAGATTAGAAAAGGGTAAAGATATTGACACCTCATGTAAATCATGTGAAGAACTTAAACTTGAAGTTGAGAGACTTAAAATTACTCAAAATGATCTAATCAAACAAACCACAAAGTTCAAAAAGTTCGATAAGAGCATTTCATGTGCGGATAAAATTATGAAACTTCAAAAGTCACCTTTTGATAAAACAGATCTAGGTTTCAGGAAAGTAGAAATCATTAAGGGACAAACGAAACAAGAAAAGAACATACATGAAACAAACAAAATTGCTACAGCAGCCCGCGGACCAGACGGAACCCAAATTAGGGTTCCGCCCGTTGGCCCCGAGGGATCCGCCAGGACTGCTGCAGCAGTAACTCCATCCACATCGGATCGTTCAAAATTTGTTAAAGTTACATATAAAAATGGAACAAAACCTGCCTTTAGAACTGGAGTAGGACTTAGTAAAAGTGAATTTAGAGCTAAGACTACTCAACCAAGACCTAAGACTCCAATTCCCAAACGCCCCTTTCCAAAGAGCAACTTCAATGCTCGACCAAACTACCAATACGCTTGGAATCAAAACACTCCTGGACATTACCAAAACTCAAACTACATGCCATGGAACCCTTATGCTCTATTTTCCTATTTGGAATGAATTAATGGTATGCTTAACCAAAATGGACCCATGAGAAATTGGGGACCAAATGTTTGAGTGTTTTTCATAAAATAGGTGTGCCTCAAAGTTTGTTTGGATCCGGATGAATGGATTAAAGATAGCGGTTGTTCAAGGCACATGACGGGTAATAAAAGCCTCTTCTCAACATATCACAAATGTGATGGAGGTAATGTTACGTTTGGTAGTAATGCTAAGAGCAAAATCATCGGAAAAGGTACAATCTCTCATGACTCCCTTTCTATAGATGATGTTGCTCATGTTGATAACTTAGCATTTAATCTTCTTAGTATTAGTCAACTTTGTCGTAATAAGTATAATGTCCTTTTTAGTGAAAACGGTAGTAAAACCCTTAAAGATGGTATAACCGTAGCAAAAGGTGTCCTTAAGAACAACGTATACGTCATGAAGTTGGATTCAACATCTAGAGACAAACTTTGTCTTACCTCATTAGATGAATCTTCAACTTTATGGCATAGATGTTTAGGACATGCTAACATGAGACTAATCCAAAACCTCTCCTCCAAAGACTTAGTTCGAAACCTACCCAAGTTGAAATATGACCAACACTTTTGTGATGCTTGCAAAGTCGGTAAACAAGTCCATAGTAGCCATAAGGCTAAAAACATGGTGTCTACATCTAGGTGTCTAGAACTTTTGCATATGGATTTGTTTGGTCCATCCGCTATACAAAGTTATGGAGGTAACTTCTATACTTTGGTCATAGTAGATGATTACTCACGTTATACTTGGACAAAGTTTTTGAAAAGTAAAAATGAAGCTTTTGATAAATTTGAGATTCTAAGTAAGAAAATTCAAAATCAAGTAGGGTCTAATATAGTGTCTATTAGAACGGATCATGGTCGTGAATTTGATAATGAATTTCAATTTGGAAACTTTTGTGATAAAAATGGAATTACTCATAACTTTTCGGCTCCACGTACTCCTCAATCTAATGGTGTAGTAGAACGTAAAAACCAGACATTACAAGAGATGAGTAGAACAATGCTTAATGAACAAACTATTCCACAAAAGTTTTGGTGTAATGCCGTTGACACATCAACGTACATTCTTAATCGAGTCCTAATTAGATGATTTTTGAATAAAACTCCTTATGAACTTTATAGAGGTAAAAAGCCTACATTAGGATACTTTAGAGTGTTTGGGAGTAAATGCTTCATTCTTAACACCAAGGATTATCTCACCAAATTTGACCCAAAGTCTTATGAAGGTGTATTTCTTGGATATTCACAAAATAGTAAAGCTTACATTGTTTTGAACAAAGAAACCTTAAGAGTCGAGGAATCGTTAAACGTAACATTTGACGAAAGTCCACCTCCCTCTAAGACATCACCTTTGGTAGATGATGACTTAGTTGAAAGCCAAGCAATTGAATGTCAAGAAATCTTAGGTAATGACAAGGAAGATGAACTATTAAACAAAGAACTTGTCAATGTCAAAGAATCTAAAAGTCATCCATTAGACGGTGTCATAGGCAACATTAACGAAAGAACACTTAGATCAAAAGTTCAAAATGAAAGCAACTACTTTTGTTTCGTGTCAACCATTGAACCGAAAAACATTAATGAAGCCATTAAAGATGAATCTTGGGTAATTGCAATGCAAGAAGAATTAAACCAATTTGTTAGGAATGATGTATGGACATTAGTTCCTCAATCAAAGAGTCAAACAATAATTGGAACAAAATGGGTCTTTCGTAATAAAATGGATGAAAATGGAATTGTGTCTAGAAACAAAGCTAGGCTAGTAGCACAAGGATATAATCAACAAGAAGGCATTGATTACGATGAAACTTTTGCTCCAGTAGCTAGGCTCGAGTCAATTAGAATATTACTTGCTTATGCGTGTGCACATAATTTTAAACTCTTTCAAATGGACGTCAAAAATGCATTTCTAAACGGAGTCATTAATGAAGAAGTGTATGTTGCTCAACCACTGGGCTTCATCGATTTTGAAAAACCTAATTATGTTTACAAACTTAAAAAGGCTCTTTACGGACTTAAGCAAGCTCCAAAAGCATGGTATGATCGACTTAAAACATTCCTAGTTGACCATAAGTATACCATGGGCTTAGTTGATAATACTCTCTTCACTAAGAAGAAAGATTCACATATTATCATAGTCCAAATCTATGTTGATGACATTATATTCGGATCAACTTGTCAAGAATTATGTGTGGATTTCTCAAAAATCATGCATGACGAGTTTGAAATGAGTATGATGGGAGAACTCAACTTTTTCTTAGGACTCCAAATCAAACAACTTGAAGATGGTATCTTCTTTAACCAATCTAAATATATTAAGGACATGCTTAAGAAATTTGAACTAGAAGATTCGAAACCTATCAAAACTCCCATGTCCACGGAAACTAAACTCACCAAGGATGAGGAAAGTGAATCCGTAGATAGCACTAAATATAGAGGTATGATTGGTAGTCTACTTTACCTAACGGCTAGTAGACCCGACATTATGTTTAGTGTTTGTCTATGTGCTCGTTTTCAAGAAGATCCTAAAACTACCCATCTCGAAGCCGTTAAAAGGATTTTTAGGTATATTAAGGGCACTACACATTTAGGTTTATGGTATCCCAAAGGAACGGGAATAGACACCATAGTGTATGCCGACTCGGATCATGCCGGTGACTATGTCGATAGAAAAACCACAAGTGGTATTTGTACTTTTGTTGGATATTGTCTCACCTCATGGTTCTCTAAGAAGCAAACGGCTCTTGCTATCTCAACAACGGAAGCCGAGTACGTTTCGGCCGGAAAGGCATGTCAACAAGCCCTTTGGATGAAGCAAGCTCTTGTCGACTACGGAATTCAACTCAACGACATCACAATTCTTTGTGACAACAAAGGTGCCATTGATCTTAGCAAAAACCCGGTTCAACATGCTCGTACAAAACATATTGAAATCCGTCATCATTTCTTTCGTGACAACGTCCAAAAAGGAAATATCTCAATTGAGAACGTTTCTTCCGAAGATAACATAGCCGACATTCTCACAAAACCTCTTAAACGTGAACCTTTTAATCTTCTTAGGCTAGGCTTAGGACTCATGGAACCTACATTGTAGTTCTGAACATTAGACAAAAATCACAAAAATCAAAACAAATCCAAAACCATTTTTCTCAGCAGGGTCGGCGGAACCCTCAACCATAACGGACGGAACCCACCTCAGGGTTCCGCCGTGTCCGTCGACCTGCAGAATCATTTTCTTTGTTTATATTAATCCAAACACCCATTATCTCATACCACCACTTCCAAACTGCTACTATTCACTTTACCACTCATCCACACCTACGAATTCTTGGTCCTCCATTCATTTACATTGCTAATCAATCATCATTGTAAGTATTCTAAACATGATTACAATCCTGATCTGAGTCTAGGAATTCTATTTCTTGCACAAAAATAAAAACTTGGGTTATGCATTAACTTAAGAAATTCATACATGAGATTAGGTAATTAATAAAACTAATCATGTTTCCCATAGTTAGGAATTGCATCTTTAATTAGCATAAACATGTTTGCTAAAACACCCCATGCCAAATCCTTTCAAAAATTTCTCACAAGTAGGACAAATATTTTTTCGTCTCACATTGAGAATACAAAATCAAAACGTTATGCTTAAAACATCACTTGCATAATGTCTCTTGAATGCTAAAGGGAATACATAATCAATATGTATTTTCGGGTACATTCAAACGAAGCTACATTGAACTAGGAGCGTTTGGGTTATCTTTTGTTTTATAACAAAACTTGCATAAAACGATTTTGAAGCATCAAAATGAGTCAAGATAACCGCACCTCCACATTGTTTTCATATAGGCACACACTAGAACTTCCACATTATAATAGTGGTTTACGTGAACTAAAATGTGAAATTTTGTTGTTCTAGGAATCATCATGCCTCCTCTAGCCCACTACGACCACAAGGACACCATTAAGTACCTACCAAAACACCACAAAACCAAAGGCCTTACCGCAAATCTAGTAAACGTTTTCAAAGCCCTAGAAAAACACTATGTCCATGAGGGTAGAACCATTGACCCATCTTTCCTAGAAGGCACAAACCTTTACGCCGATTTTGCCACAATCAACTTTGAGTGTCTTTTGAATATCGACGAGCCTATTTGTCCTTGGTTCATTCTAGAGTTCTATGCATCCTTCGTCCTCTCCACGGATGACTATGGTCATATGTCTATCAACTTTAGGGTTAGCGGTCATCAATACTCCTTCACTCTTGAGGAGTTTGCTCAAATCCTAGGTGTCCCAAACCATGGTACTTGCCTCTATTCCGACTTGCACTCCCTCTCAACTCTTGACAACCTCCAAGACCGTATCCACCCTTATGACACACCCCTTGTCTCAAAAGATGTACTTCGTGACCACCTCTTTGTTAGGACCACCACCACTAGGAGAACCCGTTCGGGGAATGAGGTCGATAAGGACCCATATGGAATGGAAATGAACGAACTTAAGCCCCAATTCAAGAAATGGGAGGAAGTCCGTAGAGCAAATGTCATTAGCACAATAGGGAACCGTGACCATATCAACCTTTGCCTTTGCTACATGCTCTACTCCTTGTCCGTTAGGCAACCTTTCAACCTTGCCTACTACATGGCCAAGAGAATGGCCGACATTCCCGTGCATGGCACAACGGCTATGCCATATGGAATGCTCTTAACCCGTCTCTTTAGGTTCATCTCACCCATTCCACCAACTTCAAATGGTCTTCGTCTTAACTACACTCTCATTCCACACACCTTTGTTCCACTTAGTGATAAGAGAGTTTACAAAGCCCAAGGAAAACGCCCACATCCTCCTACCTCATCTTCGTCTTCCTCAATGAGCGAAGATGACAATTTGCCAAACTCTAGGCTCCCTCCTCTCGAATACCTTTCTCAACTTCCGGATATTCCTAATGAGTCGGAGGAGTTCAAGCAAACAAAGGGGATGTTTAAGAATCTTGGAAGGTTCCTTGGAAAGCTCAAGAACAAGATCGACCGTCAATGAGTGCGGGTGTGTTAGGAGTGTTTGGCACAAGGTGCTATTGGAACAATTTGATAGATTAAACAATCTTTGTGATGTATTTGTGTGTTAGTACAATGTTTGATACACTTTGGAACATGTTTCAACTAACACTGATGCAGGGAGACAACTTTTGACAAATTGTCAAATTTTCAAGTTTATGATATTTTCTCTAAGTATAGTGAGATTCTCGACCTCAAGGTCAAAGTCCTATGAAATGCATGTTTACATGTCCAATTTTTGCATTACCCCAACCAGAAATGCCTTATCTCTTTGATTTTAGGAGTTTTCGAAAATTTTGAAAAACGTCTCGCGGGTCAAAAACGTGGACTGCCACTTTTATCACCCCTGGCGAATCTGGCGGTACCCAAATTTGGGTTCCGCCAGTACAATTTCTGGGAATCCCAGATTTTGCCCAACGGACCAGGCGGCACCCTCAAATGGGTTCCGCCTGTGTATTCTGAGGGTGCCGCCAGCCTCCTGCAGAATTTTAGTTTTTATTTTCACAATTTCAACATCCAAACACCAAAATCCAATCCTTTTAGGTAGAAAACCATCACTTGCAATGTGTTTAGCAAAATAGGACCCCTCAAACATTAAGGAAGGAACCCTTTTAAGGGATCCTTGAAATCCCTCAGATTTTTACTATCACAAATCCACCAAAACCACTAAGCATTTAGTGCAAAACTTGTCTTCTCACTTCACCATTTTCATTGGATTGACTCCCATGACATGACAACCCACAATTAGTTTTCCAAATCATTAGAAACCTCCATTTTTGTATGGACTAACATCAAATCCAAACACTCCTTTCCATAATTCATCAACACTATAAATTAAGCTAAGGGTGAGCAAACGGACCGGATGGACCGGACCGACCGGACCGACCACATTCGGTCCGGTCCTCGGTCTAGTCTTTTTGGCTAATTCGGTCCTCGGTCCGGTCCGGACCGACAAAAAAACCGAAAAAACGTGCCAAAATATGCCTAATTGGACCGGACCGACCGAAGACCGGACCGGACCGAACCGGACCGAGACCGGACCGACCACATTCGGTCCGGTCTCGGTCCATGGTTTTTCCGGTTCTCGGTCTTCGGTCCGGTCCGGTCTTGGCCGGTCCGGTCCGGTTTTTGGACCATGCTTACCCCTAAATTAAGCCATCCTCAACACTATCAAATCACACCTTCCTCAACACAACTTCTCAACCTTATAAACCATGACTAAGTCAACAAACACCTCTTAACCATCAAGACCCATCCGGAAAACCGCCCGGATTAGTGTTAAACCACTATGGTCCAATCAACCCATCAACCTAACCTCCTCATCCTCGGATGAATTTACATCACCCATAAAAAATGAACACTTTTTGAACCTTGCATCTCCATCACCATCACCCAATCAACCAAATGAGCTCACTCCACCACCAACTAAATCACCTATTGACCCAACTCCACCAAGTGCTCCAACTCAACCATCCAAAACCTCATCACCATCACCATTACCCAAAATTGAGCCAATGGAACTCTTTGGGTCTCCTCCCACATCACCACACCCATTTGTCCAACATCTTAATGATCTTCCACCAAGACCTACACAACCACCACCTTTTGCAAATCAATCACCAAGGTCAATTCTAGACCTTGATGAGGATCTTAACCTTAACCAACCATCACAACAAGTGTACTATCCACCCACACCATTGTTGTTTCACCCCATCTACCATGACATTCATGGTCCTCTATATGGAGAACCAAACTTTGAACACCATGATCACCCAAATCCACCACACCCTCAACCTCAAACCTTTGAGTCTTTATTTCCTTCTTATGAGGATATCCAAAACATGGTTGAAAACCATCTCCATCAAGCAATGGAATTTCAAACCACATTGCTTGACTCAATACCAAACCCATCATCCACCCAAGAACCACAAACCAACCAACCCTCAAACCAAGAAACCAAAACCAACCCATTTCAACCCACTCATCCCCATGCTTGCTCAAATTGTGAACAAATGGGTGCAACCATCAAAACCTTGCTTCACCAATTCCAAAACGAAACCCGTTTTGCATTCCATCACGTCATAGAACATTTGGATGCACTTTCCCACCCCAACAAATCCTAGACAACTTTTGGAGGCCATTTGCCCCACTTTAGGATTGTAGGATTTTATTTTATTTTCTTGGTTATTTTCTTAGTTTTTGGTTACTAAGTAGTAGAATAGTTAACATTTCTTGTCTTTTGACTTTTATAAGTCAAAATTTTACTTGGAATGAAATTTCTTTCTACTCACTTTAGTACATTGTTGGTTGAGCATATTTGTGTTGTGGTTGCAATGTGTGTGGTAACTACATTCTTAAATATCTATATCACCAACTAACATTTTTTTTGTAGGGTCCAAAATCCATGTTTCCCATCTTGGCACTCCATTTAGGGGGAGTATCAACCAAGGGGGAGCATGAGCATTATTCCGCTTCGCCACTCTACTTTTTGTTTCTACAAAAAGGGGGAGAAATATATTGAACTTTCAATACTTAATATGATTTTCATAAATTAAGTAAAACAAGGTTAATATAATTTTTTTTTAAGTCTTGAAAACTAAGATTTTGCATGTTACTTAAAAACAAAGTTTATGTTTTGTCATCAACAAAAAGGGGGAGATTGTTAATACAAATATCACCTAAAAACGTTATTTATATTTTACGATCTTCGCTAAGTTTTGTTAACGACAAAATGTAAACCTTTGTTTCTAAGCAAAACATAATCTTACTTTTTAAGACTTGCATAAACTAGACTTTTGCTACATTTTACATTTCATAAAACACAACACAAGTTTATTTCTTAAATTAGAAATTGTCACATCACATTTATGGCAAGTTTTGTCACTATGTATTTATGGAAAGAAATGTGTTTGACTAACTTTTTTGTTGCTTGCAAGCTTTGTATTTGACTTGTTTTTAAGTGATGTGACATTGTTTGGTTGCTAGGATTTATGAGACAAGACCTTGTTTGGTTTGAAGAGTTATTGCATAAACCTACTGCAGACCCGGCGGTACCCTGGGGGTACAAGGGCGGAACCCATCTGAGGGTTCCGCCTGATCCGCCAAGCATGCAGAATGTTGTGCTATAAATACCAAGCCATAACTTGATTTTTGGCTAACCTCTTGAGATCATATTTTACACACACACTCATCTTTTCTTCTAACCTCTTAACATTGTAAATGTGAAGTTTCCTTTTGTAGCAAAGAAGCTCACAAAGTCGTCAAAAGTTACAAGTTTCCAACACAACGTTGCAAGACTTGTTAGCTTAGTATTGTGTAAACTCTTGTTGTTTACACGTCAATTGTTTGTGTATATTCTGTAGTGAGTGGTTAGTATTTTAGTCCTCAAAATACAAAGAGTGTTGGGAGTTGTTGTACCCTAGTAAAAGAACTAAACGGGAGTGGTTGTGCCCTTGTAAAAGAACTCGACATCTAGCTTTGTGTCGGTAAAAGTATAAGCGACGTGTAAGGTTTTCTCCGCCAGTGAAAGGAGCTTGTTGACTAGTGAAAGAAACTCTCGAGTTGGATACTCGGGGCGTGGACGTAGGGCAAGGAAAAAGAGTCCTTGTAGTCGAACCACGATAAATACTCGTGTTGTGGTTTGATCGTTTCTTTCATTTACTTGCATGTTATATATTGTGTTTGTGCATATATCTTTGATCAAACGGAAAGTTTCAAAGCCAACTTAACAAGTATAAAAAGATTTTAATCGGTAAACTATTCAACCCCCTTCTAGTTTTCCACAGAGAGTTTTGACGATACATAAAATTTTGAGAAATCATTCTCCCCCTCAATCAATGACGGATGTTAAAACTGAAATATTTTCATAAAATATTAAAGTTATTGATTGAGTGAAATATATTTTCATAACCTGAAATATAGTTCAAATTGATTTCCAAACAAAATCTCATGGTACCACCAAGCTTTGCACAAATACTTTTCGGAAAAATCATAGAAGGGAAAGTATTTGGCGATAAAAAGAAGATTTCTCTTCTTTGTCAAGAAATAATGCACTGAAGCGTACATTAGATCGAGGGTGCACGGATGTAAAGTAATCCATGCCCGGATGAACTTCACCCGGTAAAAGGAACAACCGTCTTTTTGGCGACGTGTTTTCCCCATTTTGAAAAACGGGTTGCTATCTGAAGTAATAGCAAGCCATAATTTTGAAGTCCGGGTTGTAGCCTGAAATGACTACAAGCCATAATTTTAAGAATGTTTTGAGATACGACATGTTTTTGAAAAAAAACTTTATTTGAAACCGAAAAACTCTTGCTCAAGCATATGTATGATTCCGTGTCATTATTGAATGACATTTCTAGAAACGTACATAATATTGATTATACAAGAGACATGTCGTGAGAAGAATATTTTTTTATTTATTTATTATTTTTTTTAGGTTTTATATTTTTCTATTTATGTATTAGTATAAGATATGTACAAAGGATACCAAACAGTTTAAGGAGATGTTGACATGAGCATCAAAATGAGATTATCGTTCAGCTCGTCGTAGAAGTAAGTAGTCAACATCTCTTAAACTTTCACCACCAAAGCTTTCGAGTCTCCTGAATAATCGTCTGAATCCGTAGTTGCCATGATATAATCTTAAACGGGATTTTACAACTCTTGTGACTTAAACCGAGAGATCGATTCTCTCCCGGGATTTTACTAAAGTCAACAAAAGAAACCGAAAGATGTAATATGCAGGTTAAACTTAGAGAGAGATCTTGGATAAGTGACAATTTGCATTAAGTGTCAAGTCGCGACAAGTCAAGTTACAGTAGATCCGATCGTAATAAGTCAAGTCGTAAAGATTAACTCACAACGTCAAATTACAATCAGACTAATCGAAATGACTTAAGTCACAACAATTCACCAAACACAAGTAGTTAACAAATCACTAGAATCTCACAAATGAGTTAATCGCTAGACACCCACCAAATCGATGAATTTTTATTGCCTCCTCAATGTGAAGCTTTGGTAGCTTCCCCCCAAACCGACAATCACCTACATGAGACCACTTCCCCAAGTAGTTGAAGTGATTAAAAAAGTCTCATTGAATGAAGCTCGAGAACCCCAAAGAAAACGATAACCCCGAAGTAACAAGGTGAACCACGGATCATCTCTGCGGTAATCAATCCCGGAATGTAATATGAAGCCCGATCACATGACCCTGTTGTACGTCCCCGATGTACACATTACTCTGCGGTTTTGAGCGGTTGTCTATTCAGGGGAATAAGATATCAACATCTTCATTTCACCAAATGCTTTCTAGTTATCTTACACATACCAACTTAATCCATATTGTACGCATGTATCCAACACAAAAAGAAATGACACTAAAGTAACAGGTTGAGGCACTGATCATCTCTGCGGATATCTCCTCCGGAATATATGATTAAGCCCGATCACGTGAACCTGTTGCGCGTCCTTGATGTACACAAATCTCTCCCCTGATGGTTGCGATCTCATCGGAAGCATCATACCATTGTGTACATGAAGCATTAACCGGAAGCACTTTACCGTAAACCATATCAGCTCGTATGAAGATGTCGATAAGCAATATCATCTCATACTCCAAATGTCCTTCTCATATTTCTTCCAACTGAAAGCTGAAGTAGTATATGCCACAAGTATCAAGAGACTACTTCCCCCATGTAGTTGGAATAATACACCAAACGCAACGAGTTAAGACACTGAGTTTCTCTACGGTTATGACATATGTCTTCCCAGGATAACTTCAATTAAGAAGAAGTATTATGTTCATCACGTGTACTCGTTATGCATTCAGATGTATGTCTCCTTCCCTCTTGCTGGTTTTGATACATCAGAATCAACAACAACTTTTACGCGCATCTACTTGAATTGTTGAGAAGAACCAAATAAGCTAAAATGTATCTAGTGAGAATCAACTGCTATAGAAATGCTCACTAATTGGGTTAATCCTCCCTCCCAATTAGTAAGCCCATAAGTGTACTTGCTCCCTCCCAAACTGACAACCTGTTTGAAATAACATTGATGCTTGTTGAAGAAGTATCTCTCAATTCTGCCCAAAATGTCTTCAATCTCTTAACATGCCATCCACAACGTAAAGTGGATCATAGACTGATAATCTGTAGCTTCTTCACGGGTTTGTTTGGGGAACGTCATGTCGACATATTCAACTCACTTAGAATGCTTCCAGTTCTTCGTAAAAGACCAAATGTACACAATTCTCCCTCCATGATGATGATGATCACTCGGAATCATCATAACTGTGTGTACATAAACATATCAACTGGAAGCTACATACTAATCACTACCCCATGAGTAGATGTCGATAACAATTCTCTTCAACAATTCTCTGCAGATCAACCCCTAATTAAACCTCTTTTCACTTCCACTGGCTAATAGTAAATGACCAAGTATGGAGAAAACCCGATATACCAAACTTGAAAGTGAAGTAGAGTTCCCCGCTCTTGTGTCTTAAGCTTGCACTAATGTTGGAAGAACGGTGTAGAGAATTTATGCTCCAAGCAAATCTCTAAGTACTCACTACCCAACCAAAGCATGAGACATTACCACCTCTTGCGATTATCCACAACGACAACGGCGTGTGACACTGAGTAATACAACGTAACTCCTTAAAGTGATAGTTAACCAGGTCTTCAACCATCCACCTCGACTGCTGGTAACTAGATAAACCAAGTCTTCAACTTAAATCTTAAGCACGAGCAAGTTATCGTTGAAAGTCATACATCCAACCACCCCGACTTCAAGATAAACTAAGATCACGCCTTTGTGAAAGTCAACTTCAATCTCATATATGTGATACCCAATCAACTCCGTAGTCACAATTAGTCTTCCTTAGTTAGTGGAACATTAGGTGTCGGAGGAGAGGAGAGTCATTACACGCATCAATCAACATGTATTTTATTCACACTTCTTCCCCTCAAATATTGCATATGAGGATGCGATTTTTGATTGAACAAGTGAATAGAAATACATGTAGTTAATTCACACTTCTCCCCCTCAAAAATTGCATACGAGGTTGATCCACTGTCCACACTTCTCCCCCTCAAAAACTGCATTTAAAGATGCCATTTTTGATCGAGTGAATAATAACAAATAACATCTAATGAAGGTAATCCACTTGATGACTGAACAAGCGTGGAACAAATATGAGGTTTGTTGATGAGAATGGTCAGAAGCAAGAACATTTCACAACTTCAGAAGATAAAGCGCACTCAAGCGTACACTTTTCTTTTCTTTGATGAACGGGGCCTGAAGTGTTGTCAGCAGATGCCATAATGATGACATTGAGGACCGAGGCTTGAACTGAGGTGTTCAAACGTCATGGTCGTTGAAGTGCATCAAAGTTGAGTTTCTTTAACCCCTGATTGATGAGATATCATTCTTTTCGGTAGCCAAACTCTGAGTCTTTCCTTACTAGGGTTGAAAGATGTACCCGCACTTAAGTAAAGACTACCTGCACTGACATTGAGAGTTTGTTTGCATTTATATGGGTTAGTGATATCAACATCTATAACATTTGGGGTTCCGCTGTCAACCTTGGTTTTGCAATCAGTGAACATCATTCTTGTAGGTATCCATCTAAGACCAACAATTTTAAACATTCTACCCGTCGGTATCCACCTAAGGCAAGATCTAGGAGTGTTTGGTTTCTCATGTAATGTGGAAGTTGGAGAAGACCTTTGTCCTATAGCAATCTGCATACCAGATTTCTGAGTATAACTCTTTGATTCTACGAGCTTGTTGTAGTTTCTAGTCTTAGAGGATTGAACCTTAACATGAGCATTCACTTCCTTCAGGAATTTTGTAACACAATTATTATGATTTGCCTCAAAAACACATTTCAGACAAGTTGAGCAAACAAATTGTTTAGATTCAGAAAAGGATCTAGGATTCTTAGAGTGATCTTCTGAAGGAATCGATTTAATCGATACGTAACTACTCTTGGAAACAGGCAAATTCCTAGTCTTTTCATGTGTGGTTTTCTTAGTATCCTCTAGGTTGTGATTCTGAACACTGTTTTTATGTCTAACATGTTCCTTTGATGTCACAAATGACACACACATTGGATTGTTCCTAGAAGCACTAGAGGCACTCATATGATGAGGTTTTGCAACAACACATTCCTTTTCATTAGGTCTCGACTGTGAAGTGACTGGTTTTGACAAAACTTGTTTCTCATCAACTTGGGAGGCAAACCGCAATTTTGAAAATTTTGGTCGTTCAGATCTAAACGCAGTCGGTTGCCTAACAACACTTTGTTTCCTAAGAGGTTGTGAAGGTGGTTTTCCCAAGATTGATGGTTTTGCAAACTTAGTGTTCACACTAATTCTAGTTAATTTTCTTAACTCGTTTTTTAATGCAGCAATTGCAAAACCTTTTTCATGAAGTTGAGCTTTGAATTCATCATTTTTGGCCATCAAAGAAGTTGTTTGTTCAATAGACTTAATCTTCTTTTCTTTGATAGAATCATACAGATCTTTGTAATGCTTTTTCAAAGTCTCATTTTCCATAAGTAATTTAGCCACATTACATTCCAATTCAGAGTTTCTTGATTCCAATGCATCAATGTCATGTTTAATTTTGGCATCATTACTTTTCTCATGCATATTAATTCGAGTTTTCAAGTTGTTGATCGTTGAGTTTTTGGCTTGTAGCTGAGCTTTCAAATTGTTTATTTCAAGAAATTCACGAAATTCAGGAAATTCCGGATTCTTACATGGTTTGATCATTTGAAGACCTTCTTCCTTTTGTTGTATTGATATTTCAAGTGAAATACAATGTTTTTCAAGTTGTAGGAATTTGTTAGAAAGTTCATCATAATTTTTTTTTTCAACCATATTATTTGTTTTGAAAAACTCAGCCTTAAGCAAAGAACATTTAACTCGATCATGTTCAACATCCTGGTCAATTTCTCCCTCCTTATGACTCATATTTGTTGAATCAGAAGTGGTGCTACCAACCTTTTCCAATAGATATGTGTCATAAATAGGTTCAGATTGATCAGTATGTTGTCGTTCACTAGTAGGGACATTATGTTGAACAGTTAAATGTACCTCAGCAAATGGCACATGGTCATTTACTGGTCTGATATCTGCATCCACGCCATGTGTGATGTGAATCACTGAACTGTTGCTTGTATCATGCATATCTGACTTTGTCCCACTGCATTCTGTGACAACTGAACTAGCATCCAATGCTTTACTCGAATCAACCTTCATCTCCCTTGATTGGATTAGTTGTTCATTCATCGTGATGTCATACATTCGTTTGTGTTGTGCTCTTTCATCAATGTACTTCACAACATTACTCATGAGTTGGAGTAGTGTTTCTCTGAACGCATCAACTTCAATTCTAGTGTAATTAGTAAAATACTTATTAGTCATTTGATTCTCAGTGAATTGTGAATCAATGAACGTTTGGAGTTGGTTGTTGATCACACAAAAGGCAGCCATGGATCTTTCTTTAGAAAAATTTCCTTTGTCAAGTTGTTGTTCAAGTTGGTCTAAATATTGAGTCATTTTGACAGTGAAGGTCTGAACATCTTGACCAAAGAGTGATGTGAAAGCACGTTCGTAAGCGAATGCGCATTCGTATCCTGTTAAGTATCCAGGTCGTTCAAAGAGAACCTTGAGATGTGAGTGAAGAAGTTGAAAACATTCAATGCACCTCTCCTTTGCATTATCGGGCAGTTTTTGGGGCAGATGAAGTTCTCTCTCAGAAATGACATAGTCTGAAGTAGTAGACATGATGTAACCGTGCACGGGATTTTACAATTCTATGATTTAAACCAAGAAATAAATTCTTTCTCGGGATTTTACAAAGTCAAGAAGAAACCGTGAAACACCGAGGACTGGAGTTGAACTTGATGATCAGTTGATGGACTAAGTTATATGTTGTTTAGTTGTGATCTTGGATCGGTTGATGCAAGTTGGGCCTCGAAAATTTGGTGAAAATTTGGTCTAAAAACTTAAAACCTCAATAACTTCACTCCAAGGTGATTTGGGCCTCAAAAAATTTGTTTCATGACTTTGTGGTGAAACCTCACAATATTCAGCCTGTTCCGGACGTTTTGACAGCTAATTCGCTGAAAACGGAGTTACGATTCAAAAGTTATGACCGTTTGAAGTTTTGACGTAAAAAAGTCAACTTTGGTCAAATTGCAAAATTGGCAAATCACAAGATGACCAACTCGCTAACTCACCAACTCGCTGAATCACCAACTCGCTAGAAATCACCAACTCTCTAGAATCACCAACTCCCTAGACTGACCAACTCGCTAACTTGAGCAACTCGCTGAAAAGGTCAACTCGCTAGACCAACTCGCTACTACTGATCAACTCGCTGAGACAAATCAACTCGCTGAAACTGATCAACTCGCTAAGACTTGTCAACCCGCTACCCTGATCAACTCGCTAGAATAATAGGACAGAAATGTCACTGTCTAGCGTTTTGGCATTATACCCAGAAATAGGAAAACGCCAAATCTCTGCCTCAACTCTCTAACCAAACCTGTCAACCCTCTACTTAGATTTGTCAACTTGCTGGTATGAAACTCCACACGAATTACCTCCAAAGTCCACGAAAATGATGAAGTGACTTAGCCAAGAGTTACACACGATGCTTACAACACTTCTAGATACGAAAGTACAAGTAAAATACAAATAATCAACACCAAACGAGATCAAATGAATGAGAAAACCACAAAGCTACTTCGAATCCAAACTAAACACATAAACCAAGCAATAAATCCGAGCATACCACGAATCCTAGGATAGAACCATGGCTCTTGATACCAATTGTAAAATATCAATAATCATAACATACATGGTCTTGTGTTTTAGATAGAAGAATTATGGAAGAAAACTAGAGAGAGAGAGAAGAGTTGGGAGGAATTCCTAGAGAGAGAAAGTGAGAGAAAATATGGAAGATTAGATTAAGTGAAATGGAAGCTCCAACCCTCTCCACATGTGGAGAGGGGTATTTATACTAAGCTACAAACTCCCACACCCAGGCTGTGGATCAGGCATACAGTGGGTAAAGACCCGTCCTTCTTCTACGGTGTTACTTAAACTAGTACTAACTAACTAATACATAAACTAACTACGAGCTAACTTAATGCTATTACAATAATTAGGTGACTGAGACTTTTACAGGAATATTTGTATTCCTAACAGTATTGATTCATGGGGTAGAAGCAGCTTTGCTAGGTGTTTAATTGAGATTGATTCTCAAGCTGCTCTTAAGGAGTCAATTACTGTTGGGGTCCCTTTTATGGATAGTCTTGGGTTCTCTTCTGAGACGATCCGGGTTGAATATGAATGGAAACCACCAAGGTGTGATGTGTGTATGGTATTTGGTCATTCTGTTGACAGTTGTCCTAAGAAAGTTGTGCCTACCCCTGATGTGGAGAAACCAAATGAAGATGATGGCTTTCAAGCAGCCGGTAAGAAGAAGAATAGGAATAAAGGTAAAGCTAAGGTTAATAATGCTGGAATTGTGTCTAATGGTTTCCCTGTGGGTAAAAACATGTACTGCAGGCCAAAAGCTGCTACAACTTCATCTCAACCATCACAAGGTGTAGCTAGTGTTAGCTCTGGTCCTCCCTCTGTAAAGGTGGGAGTCTCTTCATCAAGTAGTACCTTAAAGGGCAATTGATGATGATGGTGATAGAGATGATGTGAATCATGTTGAGGAGGAGAATGTGGAGATTGTATTTGATGAATTTGTTAACCTTATTAACAACTCCCAAACAGAGGCAAGCACTCCTGCTAATAATGTTTCTAATGTTTAGTATCGCCTCCTGGAATATTAGGGGGTTGAACCACTCCCTTAAACAAAATGAGGTTCGGCAGGTTGTTAATGAAAACAATCTTAGTGTATGTGCTATTTTGGAATCGCATGTTGATGTGTTGATTGTCTATGATACGTGTCGCAAAGTTTGTCGAAGGTGGCAGTGGACTTCTAATGGTGGTTTGTGTTCTAAAGGATAGCGTATAATTCTTGGCTGGAATGATGATATTGTTGATGTTGGGATTATGGCACAAACTAACCAGGTTATGCATTGCCAGATTAATACTCGTGGTGACAACAAAACTATCTTTTGCTCTTTTGTGTATTCAGATAACTACTATATTGACCGGCGTGCGCTTTGGAGTAATTTGGCTGGTCATGCTTATCTTATGCGTGATAAGCCTTGGGTCTTGCTTGGCGATTTTAATTATGCTCTTAATCTTGAGGACCACTCATATGGTGGTTACAAGCCTAGTATAGCTATGCGCGAATTCAAAGAATGTGTTTGGCTCATGCAAGTTATGGATGTTAATGCTACTGGTCTTTGTTTTACATGGAATCAGAAGCCCCAAGGTGGTAATGGCATTCTCAAGAAGATTGACCGAATTATGTCTAATATGCCTTTCATTGATGAATTCCCGGGCTCCTTTGCTATATTTCAGCCTTATCGGATTTCTGATCATTCTCCATGTGTGCTTCGTATCCCTAACGTAAGCAAACTTAAACTGAAACCTTTCAAATTCTGTAATTTCCTTGTTCATAAGGAGGGGTTTCGAAGTGTTGTATCTAATGGGTGGAATCTGAATATTCATGGATGTGCTATGTATAGAATGGTTAAACGTTTAAAGGGTCTGAAATCCCCTCTCCGTAAACTTTTACATGAACATGGCAATTTGCATGAACGTGTTAATCGCCTTCGTGTGGAGTTAGATGAGGTTCAAAAGGCTCTTGATTTGAACCCGTCATGTTCGTTACTTAGGGATGAGGATGCCCGCTATTTGTTAGCATTTAAAGAAGCATCTCTTGATGAGGAAAGGTTTCTAAAACAGAAAGCTAAAATTGAATGGCTTGATGCGGGTGATTCTAATACATCTTACTTTCATAAATCTGTTAAATGTAGGAATGCTCGTAATCGAATTGAGATGGTTAGAGATCTATCTAACGTTGTTCATGAAGGTAATGCGGTTGCAGGTGCTTTTGTGTCACATTATGATCAATTTCTTGGTCTTGAAAGGAGCTACCATTCCTTTAGACTCCCAAGATTGGTTCTATTGTGTTCTTTATGATGATAGGGCTGCTTTTATGGTTAGGGATGTATCGGATACTGAAATTAAAAGTGCCTTATTTTCGATGAGTGATGATAAGGCTCCGGGGCTTGATGGTTTTACTTCAGCAATTTTTTAAGAAGGTATGGGATATTGTGGGTGATGACTTTACATGTGCTATTCGTGACTTCTCTTTAAATGGTAAGCTTTTAAAAGAGGTTAATCATACTATTATTGCTCTTATCCCTAAGGTGACTATCCCGAGCAGAATTAATGATTATCGCCCCATCTCTAGCTGTAACGTTATTTTTAAATGCATTGGAAAAATTATTGCTAATCGTATTAAAGGGGATCTTGGGGATCTGGTCAGTATTAATCAATTAGCCTTTGTCCCGGGTCGTAGGATTTTGGACAACATCTTGCTTACTCAAGAGCTCATGCGAAACTATCATACGAATTATGGTCCTCCTAGATGTGCGTTTAAAGTTGATATTCAAAAGGCTTATGACACGGTTGATTGGGGTTTTCTTAGAACGATTTTGGCAGGCTTTGGCTTCCATGCTACTATGATTGCGTGGATTATGGTTTGTGTTTCTACCACTTCTTATTCTGTGTGTATTAATGGTGATCTCTACGGCTGGTTTAAGGGTAAGCGTGGCTTAAGGCAAGGCGGTCCTTTATCTCCTTACTTATTCACTTTAGTAATGGAAGTGTTAACGCTTATATTGCAGCGTAGGGTGCTTAACTCAGAGGATTTTCAATACCACCGTCGTTTTGAGCAGCAACGTATTGTTAACCTCTGTTTTGCGGATGATCTTTTCTTGTTTGCTAGGGGACATCTTGCCTCTGTGAGTGTTATTATGGATGCGATGGAAGAGTTCAAGAATGTATCGGGGCTAGTCCCTAGTATTCCTAATAGTACAGCTTTTTTCTGTAATCTCCCGATTGATGTCAGGTCGAGTATCCTTAATCTAATGCCATTCGCTGAAGGTACTTTGCCAGTCCGATATCTGGGTGTTCCTCTTATTTCCTCTAGGCTTTCATACCGGGACTGTAAAGTTCTTGTTGAAAACCTTGTGGACCGGGTTAATAATTGGCGTTATAAGTTTTTGTCTCTTGCGGGAAGGCATCAGCTTGTTAGATCAGTTCTTTTGTCTATGCATATTTATTGGGCCTCGGTTTTTTTATTCTTCCTGTTCGGATTATACATGATCTTGAACAGCTTATGAGGGGGTTTCTATGGTGCCAAGGTGAAATGAAGAAAGGTAAGGCTAAAGTTGCGTGGGATTCTGTTTGCATGCCCCAAACGGAAGAAGGTTTAGGTATCCGTAGACTTGATGACTTTAATATTGCGCTTACGGTTTCTCATATCTGGTGTATTTTAACTCGTAAGGAATCTCTATGGGTGCAATGGATTCATTCGTACAAATTAAATGGTAGAAGTTTTTGGGATGTGCCATGTCGTGGAGATATGAGTTAGGGATGGCGCAAATCACTTCAAATCAGATCTCGTGTACGTCCTTTTATTTGGCCTAAATTCTACAATGGTAGGTCTACCTCGATGTGGTTTGATATATGGGCAGATGGATGCCCTTTGCGTGACACTCTTACAGTTAGAAATATCGTTAGATGTGGTTTGGCGCTTAATAATATGGTTAGTGACATTATCTCTAATGGATCTTGGAGGTGGCCGACTGATTGGAGTGTTCGATTTCCTGCTATTGTGTCTATGCCTGTTCCCGATCTACATGAGTCTCGTTTGGATGCCATTGTGTGGCGTGATAGTAATGGCGGATTTCATCAATTTTCGGTTGCTATTGCATGGGAGTCTCTTCGGGTTAGAGCGGCTGTTGTGGATTGGTATCATGTTGTGTGGTTTTTCCATTGTATTCCTAGGCATTCAGTTCACCTTTGGCTTGTGATTCGGGAAACTGAAGACGCAAGACCGGTTGAGGCAATAGGATGTTGATTGCTCTTATTCTTCTCAGGTTTGTGTAACAATTCGCATTTTCAGATTAATTACTATTCCCGGAAAATTTCACTATTCACTTTTACTATTCATTTTTTCCCGAAATTTGATTTTTGTTTCTTGGCCTCGAGTGATAAATCATTTCCATAGCAAATTAAAAGTTTGACACTCATCAGATCATTTTCGTGAAAGTTATTAAGGAATTACACGTTTTAGGGTAAAACGTCATTCAAAAATTCTACGCACAACGAAACTCGACCGCGTTAATTTACCCCGCATCAGAAAAATGTTTAGTACTCTCATGATTAATTAGAGAATTAATCATGACTAAGAAAAATATGACCAAATAAACCTCGGCCGTGAGAAACAGGAATTCTCGTCTTTAAGCACTTTTACTTAGCCGTAACCTTAGCCTATACCTGCACCGTGTTTCTAAGACAATTTGAGTTTTCACATTTTTGGAATAAGTCAACATGTTTTTCCCTCCTCCTTTGACCAAAAATCATTCCTTGATTTTTAGGCTTACGGTTTTAAGTTTAAAGACATTAAATACCAACCGACACTAGACTGAGCCCAGCCTAGACATTATAAGTCATTTTAAGTCATTAGTATCCTATTAGAAAAGTTACATTTTACTTTTCTCAATTTTACGCAACTTTCGTACGTTTTACGTATTACGCGTTTTAGACCCGTGTTTCCAGTTTTAGCAGGGTTTTAGCACCCAATAGAACCTACCGCTCATTTTATATTTTAATATGGAGTATATTGATAAGTTCTAGCATATTTACAAGTTTCATATTTTTAGGATACCCGGTTTTACGTTTCGTGACTTAACAACTTACGGTTAGCAATTTACGGAGTCAAAACTAGTCACATAAGTAGGATAATATCAACCAAGACCAAGTCATCCTTCCTATCCCTTTGTGAACCGCCTCTAGGGGGGGAGGGGGAATCAGCCCATGTGTCTTGATCTCATGCTTCTAACTCTAGGATGGAAACATGTGTAAACTTGGTCACCAAGTTTAGGGAATTTCCTAACACCTTCCTAACCTCCTCTTCATAGTATAAATACAAGCTCATTCATTCCTTTCTTCATAATAAAAACGCCACACATAAATCCCTAGCACCATGATCCTTTGATCTTCAAACTACAAGTTACACTACAAAGTTCAAGGTCTTAGTATTCTCTACCTAGTTCTTAAGTTTGTTTGGTGATTCCATGGTTGAATTAGGAGCTACACAAGGTGATTAGGGGCTGAAGTTAAATGGTTTTCACAAGGTCTATATCAAGGCTAGCAAGGGTTTCAAGAGTTGTGGTGAAGGGTTTGCAAGCATAGGTTTAGTGTCCTAGTTTCATACTTGACTTCCTTTCTTTAGAAAGCCAAAAGTTGTAAGCAAATCCTATTACACTTTCTTGCTCAATATCATTTTCATGCTTATTATGTTTCTTTCATGCTATATATTGTCTTGTTATTATGTTCATGATAAATAAAAACTAGTAAAACAAGTTATGGTATATATATGTTAACTTATGTTATTTAAACAAGTAAACTAGTGACTTTTATGGAGAACCACGACCAAAATAGTATAACTATGATATTTGACACTTACCTACTGTTAAATAGGACTTAACAAGGAAAACATAGCAATTAAATCACCCAAAACGAGTATCCGAGTCAAGAGTTATGACCATTTGAAATTACCAAAACTTTACGGCAAAACTGCCAAATACTTTCTGTGACAGAACATAAAACACGCAAAAAGAGGCCCTTCTGGTCCGTTTCAAGAAAAAGTTAAAGCACGAAAGTTGTCTGGAATCACGTTTTCTTCAAAAACACGGGTGCACGTCTCCAGAAAACCAATAACGAATGAGATTTTATTTAGTTTCTTAACAACTATTTTATATATATACCAAAGTCACTATATAATAGTTATGTTTTACTAAGACCAAGAGGTCTAATGACCTAAAGCCATGACCACAACCATGGCTAAAGCTAAGTTTGAGTCTCAAGACCATGGTAACATGACCAAGGTCACGGCAAAGCCACGGCTAAAGACCATGTAACATTTCAAATCAAAAACTTATATATATATATTATCAAATACTACAATAGTAGGGAGGCTCATGTGAGGAGTTCATTAAGTAAACCGTCGAGATGAGTTGTGGATTTACGAATTAAAGTGTCCTGGCTCCTCGAACGTTTACTCCATGACTTCTGAATTATGTCGGCCCGAACGGTAGTAAGAGATATACAAACTATACATGTTTCATAAACCATTTGTATTCAAAGACTTACACTATATACTAAGTACTACATCATGAACTATATGCAAGACATATATAGGCAATTCTTCGTATTCTTAGACGTTACTCCAAACCTAAGACACGACATCATATTCTAGGTTGCGCGTAGAGACTTCCTGGCTTAATCCATCTATCCCGTTATACGTTTCGATATCATTAGTTCAAGGTGAGTCGTAGCCCCTACTCTTTTCATACTTGTTTTAACTCTTTGGGGGAGATACATGCACAACTACTTGCTTACTTGTACAAGTACTCAAAACATTTATACTTGATTGTTTTATACTTGATTGTCTTATACTTGATTGCATTATACTTGATTTCATACATACATGACTGTGTTACACTTAATTGCATTATTCTATTTAGTGGCTAGTAGTAATCTTTTATACTTTGGGAAATGGCACCCAGTTATTTTTGAGAATTGGCTCCCAGTTGTCTTTGGGAATTGGCTCCCGGTTGTCTTTGGGAATTGTCTCCCAAGTGAGGTCTTCGGAGATGAAGTAGAGACTCACTACTAATTGCTTAATTGTTTTGATGAACTTATACATATCTTATTCATACTATATATTTAGCAGTGGGTTGTGAACACACAGGTTACAAGTCTCTTATGGCGGGACTTGCAACTGAGTGGATTCACGATGCCTTTGCTGTGTGATCATTTTTATAGGCTTTATTTGTTAGACAAACTCTATGAAGTCACCAACCATTGTGTTGACACTTTAGCATGTTTATCTCAGGTTAGTAAGGCGATAGCTAGTGCGTGGAACTTAGAGTCAAGCTGCATATTCTAAAGACTTACGCTTTTTATCATTTACCATTCAAAACATTTGTATACATTTATGTATCATACTTTGAAATATCATGTTTGTAACTTTGAATTCATTAATCGAATGGTAACTTTTCAAAACGTCTCATTTAGAGGTCGTTTTCTATAACTTGTACTTTGTATTATGAAGTAGCACCCCAAGTGACACAGTCTTCCGCTGCGATATTTTGGGGGTGTTACAGATTGGTATCAGAGCCTTGGTTATAGAGAACTAGGTTACATTTAGTGCCTAGACTATAACTGCTATATACGTTAAGACTCTCCTCTTTATTTGCCTTACGCATACTGCATACACATACGCTTTTTGGTAGTTGTTGGTTTAGTTCCACGCTGTTAGATGATGTGACTTTAGTATTATAAGGAACCCCGGAGATTAGCCGAGTCATTAAAAACATGGAGCTCAGTAATAACTAATTATTTAACTTGATCTTGTGACAGTTCTTGTTTGATGAGACACAAGATTTGAGAAATAATATTATTACTTAGCTTTAGGAATTTGATGACTTGATTATCTTACTATCTGCCTCAGAAGGCGGATTTTGTGTCGGAAATTCTTAAGTAGGATGATTTAGAATCTCCTTATTTAAATGGATTGGGACGCCTCTTCATTTAAATAAAAAAATTCTAAATCACCGAACCATAAGTTTATAATCCCTTACTTACATAAATTTGGATGCTTCTTTACGTAAGTAATGAGTTATAAATAAGTGGGCTTAATTGTATCCGATACGACTCCTTAACCAGAACCTTAGATGAATCAGAGTAAACACCACTATATTAGAGATCCCGAATTCTCTCAGACACACCGTAAGTAGTTAACATCAACTGAACTTCGGGACGAAGTTCTCCTTAAGGGGTAGAGACTGTAACAATTCGCATTTTCAGATTAATTACTATTCCCGAAAAATTTGACTATTCACTTTTACTATTCATTTTTTCCCGAAATTTAATTTTTGTTTCTTGGCCTCGAGTGATAAATCATTTCCGTAGCAAATTAAAAGTTTGACACCCATCAGATTATTTTCGTAAAAGTTATTAACGAATTACACGTTTTAGGGTAAAACATCATTCAATAATTCTACGCACAACGAAACTCGACCGCGTTAATTTACCCTGCATCAGAAAAATGTTTAGTACTCTCATGATTAATTAGAGAATTAATCATGACTAAGAAAAATATGACCAAATAAACCTCGGCCGTGAGAAACAGGAATTCTCGTCTTTAAGCACTTTTACTTAGCCGTAACCTTAGCCTATACCTGCACCGTGTTTCTAAGACAATTTGAGTTTTCACATTTTTGGAATAAGTCAACATATTTTTCCCTCCTCCTTTGACCAAAAATCATTCCTTGATTTTATAAATCATTCCTTGATTTTTAGGCTTACGGTTTTAAGTTTAAAGACATTAAATACCAACCGACACTAGACTGAGCCCAACCTAGACATTATAAGTCATTTTAAGTCATTAGTATCCTATTAGAAAAGTTACATTTTACTTTTCTCAATTTTACGCAATTTTCGTACGTTTTACGTATTACGCGTTTTAGACCCGTGTTTCCAGTTTTAGCACCCAATAGAACCTACCGTTAATTTTATATTTTAATATGGAGTATATTGATAAGTTCTAGCATATTTACAAGTTTCATATTTTTAGGATACCTGGTTTTACGTTTCGTGACTTAACAACTTATGGTTAGCAATTTACGGAGTCAAAACTAGTCACATAAGTAGGATAATATCAACCAAGACCAAGTCATCCTTCCTATCCCTTTGTGAACCGCCTCTAGAGGGGGGGGGGGGGAATCAGCCCATGTGTCTTGATCTCGTGCTTCTAACTCTAGGATGGAAACATGTGTAAACTTGGTCACCAAGTTTAGGGAATTTCCTAACACCTTCCTAACCTCCTCTTCATAGTATAAATACAAGCTCATTCATTCCTCTCTTCATAATAAAAACGCCACACATAAATCCCTATCACCATGATCCTTTGATCTTCAAACTACAAGTTACACTACAAAGTTCAAGGTCTTAGTATTCTCTACCTAGTTCTTAAGTTTGTTTGGTGATTCCATGGTTGAATTAGGAGCTACACAAGGTGATTAGGGGCTGAAGTTAAATGGTTTTCACAAGGTCTATATCAAGGCTAGCAAGGGTTTCAAGAGTTGTGGTAAAGGGTTTGCAAGCATAGGTTTAGTGTCCTAGTTTCATACTTGACTTCCTTTCTTTAGAAAGCCAAAAGTTGTAAGCAAATCCTATTACACTTTCTTGCTCAATATCATTTTCATGCTTATTATGTTTCTTTCATGCTATATATTGTCTTGTTATTATGTTCATGATAAATAAAAACTAGTAAAACAAGTTATGGTATATATATGTTAACTTATGTTATTTAAACAAGTAAACTAGTGACTTTTATGGAGAACCACGACCAAAATAGTATAACTATGATATTTGACACTTACCTACTGTTAAAGAGGACTTAACAAGGAAAACATAGTAATTAAATCACCCAAAACGAGTACCCGAGTCAAAAGTTATGACCATTTGAAATTACCAAAACTTTACGGCAAAACTGCCAAATACTTTCTGTGACAGAACATAAAACACGCAAAAAGAGGCCCTTCTGGTCCGTTTCATGAAAAAGTTAAAGCACGAAAGTTGTCCGGAATCACGTTTTCTTCAAAAATTCAGGAGCACGTCTCCAGAAAACCAATAACGAATGAGATTTTATTCAGTTTCTTAACAGCTATTTTATATATACCAAAGTCACTATATAATAGTTATGTTTTACTAAGACCAAGAGGTCTAATGACCTAAAGCCAAGACCACAACCATGGCTAAAGCCAAGGTTGAGTCTCAAGACCATGGTAATATGACCAAGGTCACGGCAAAGCCACGGCTAAAGACCATGTAACGTTTCAAATCAAAAACTTATATATATATTATCAAATAATACAATAGTAGGGAGCCTCATGTGAGGAGTTCATTAAGTAAACTGTCGAGATGAGTTGTGGATTTACGAATTAAAGTGTCCTAGCTCCTCGAACGTTTACTCCATGACTTCTGAATTATGTCGGCCCGAACGGTAGTAAGAGATATACAAATTATACATGTTTCATAAACCATTTGTATTCAAAGACTTACACTATATACTAAGTACTACATCATGAACTATATGCAACACATATATAGGCAATTCTTCGTATTCTTAGATGTTACTCCAAACCTAAGACACGACATCATATTCTAGGTTGCGCATAGAGACTTCCTGGCTTAATACATCTATCCCGTTATACGTTTCGATATCATTAGTTCAAGGTGAGTCATAGCCCCTACTCTTTTCATACTTGTTTTAACTCTTTGGGGGAGATATATGCACATCTACTTGCTTACTTGTACAAATACTCAAAACATTTATACTTGATTGTTTTATACTTGATTGTCTTATACTTGATTGCATTATACTTGATTTCATACATACATGACTGTGTTACACTTAATTGCATTATTCTATTTAGTGGCTAGTAGTAATCTTTTATACTTTGGGAAATGGCTCCCAAGTGAGGTTTTCGGAGATGAAGTAGAGACTCACTACTAATTGCTTAATTGTTTTGATGAACTTATACATGTCTTATTCATACTATATATTTAGCAGTGGGTTGTGAACACACAGGTTACAAGTCTCTTATGGCGGGACTTGCAACTGAGTGGATTCACGATGCCTTTGCTGTGTGATCATTTTTATAGGCTTTATTTGTTAGACAAACTCTATGAAGTCACCAACCATTGTGTTGACACTTTAGCATGTTTATCTCAGGTTAGTAAGGCGATAGCTAGTGCGTGGAACTTAGAGTCAAGCTGCATATTCTGAAGACTTACGCTTTTTATCATTTACCATTCAAAACATTTGTATACATTTATGTAACATACTTTGAAATCTCATGTTTGTAACTTTGAATTCATTAATCGAATGGTAACTTTTCAAAACGTCTCATTTAGAGGTCGTTTTCTATAACTTGTACTTTGTATTATGAAGTAGCACCCCAAGTGACACAGTCTTCCGCTGCGATATTTTGGGGGTATTACAAATTGGTATCAGAGCCTTGGTTATAGAGAACTAGGTTGCATTTAGTGCCTAGACTATAACTGCTATATACGTTAAGACTCTCCTCTTTATTTGCCTTACGCACACTGCATACACATACGCTTTTTGGTAGTTGTTGGTTTAGTTCCACGCTGTTAGATGACCCGACTTTAGTATTATAAGGAACCCCAGAGATAAGCCGAGTCATTAAAAACATGGAGCTCAGTAATAATTAATTATTTAACTTGATCTTGTGACAGTTCTTGTTTGATGAGACACAAGATTTGAGTTAAATAATATTATTACTTAGCTTTAGGGATTTGATGACATGATTATCTTACTATCTGCCTCAGAAGGCGGATTTTGTGTCGGAAATTCTTAAGTAGGATGATTTAGAATCTCCTTATTTAAATGGATTAGGACGCCTCTTCATTTAAATAAAGAAACTGTAAATCACCGAACCATAAGTTTATGATCCCTTACTTACATAAATTTGGTCGCTTCTTTATATAAGTAATGAGTTATAAATAAGTGGGCTTAATTGTTTCCGATACGACTCCTTAACCAGAACCTTAGACGAATCAGAGTAAACACCACTATATTAGAGATCCCGAATTCTCTTAGACACACCGTAAGTAGTTAACATCAACTGAACTTCGGGACGAAATTCTCCTTAAGGGGTAGAGACTGTAACAATTCGCATTTTCAGATTAATTACTATTCCCGAAAAATTTCACTATTCACTTTTAGTATTCATTTTTTCCCGAAATTTGATTTTTGTTTCTTTGCCTCGAATGATAAATCATTTCCATAGCAAATTAGAAGTTTGACACTCATCAGATCATTTTCGTGAAAGTTATTAAGGAATTACACGTTTTAGGGTAAAACGTCATTCAAAAATTCTACGCACAACGAAACTCGACCGCGTTAATTGATAAGTTCTAGCATATTTACAAGTTTCATATTTTTAGGATACCTGGTTTTACGTTTCGTGACTTAACAACTTATGGTTAGCAATTTACGGAGTCAAACTAGTCACATAAGTAGGATAATATCAACCAAGACCAAGTCATCCTTCCTATCCCTTTGTGAACCGCCTCTAGAGGGGGGGGGGGGGGGGAATCAGCCCATGTGTCTTGATCTCGTGCTTCTAACTCTAGGATGGAAACATGTGTAAACTTGGTCACCAAGTTTAGGGAATTTCCTAACACCTTCCTAACCTCCTCTTCATAGTATAAATACAAGCTCATTCATTCCTCTCTTCATAATAAAAACGCCACACATAAATCCCTATCACCATGATCCTTTGATCTTCAAACTACAAGTTACACTACAAAGTTCAAGGTCTTAGTATTCTCTACCTAGTTCTTAAGTTTGTTTGGTGATTCCATGGTTGAATTAGGAGCTACACAAGGTGATTAGGGGCTGAAGTTAAATGGTTTTCACAAGGTCTATATCAAGGCTAGCAAGGGTTTCAAGAGTTGTGGTGAAGGGTTTGCAAGCATAGGTTTAGTGTCCTAGTTTCATACTTGACTTCCTTTCTTTAGAAAGCCAAAAGTTGTAAGCAAATCCTATTACACTTTCTTGCTCAATATCATTTTCATGCTTATTATGTTTCTTTCATGCTATATATTGTCTTGTTATTATGTTCATGATAAATAAAAACTAGTAAAACAAGTTATGGTATATATATGTTAACTTATGTTATTTAAACAAGTAAACTAGTGACTTTTATGGAGAACCACGACCAAAATAGTATAACTATGATATTTGACACTTACCTAATGTTAAAGAGGACTTAACAAGGAAAACATAGCAATTTAAATCACCCAAAACGAGTACCCGAATCAAAAGTTATGACCATTTGAAATTACCAAAACTTTACGGCAAAACTGCCAAATACTTTCTGTGACAGAACATAAAACACGCAAAAAGAGGCCCTTCTGTTCCGTTTCATGAAAAAGTTAAATCACAAAAGTTGTCCGGAATCACCTTTTATTCAAAAACTCAGGAGCACGTCTCCAGAAAACTAATAACGAATGAGATTTTATTCAGTTTCTTAACAGCTATTTTATATATACCAAAGTCACTATATAATAGTTATGTTTTACTAAGACCAAGAGGTCTAATGACCTAAAGCCAAGACCACAACCATGGCTAAAGCCAAGGTTGAGTCTCAAGACCATGGTAACATGACCAAGGTCACGGCAAAGCCACGGCTAAAGACCATGTAACATTTCAAATCAAAAACTTATATATATATATATATATATATATATATATATATATATATATATATATATATATATATATATATATATATATATATATATATTATCAAATACTACAATAGTAGGGAGCCTCATGTGAGGAGTTCATTAAGTAAACCGTCGAGATGAGTTGTGGATTTACGAATTAAAGTGTCCTGGCTTCCCGAACGTTTACTCCATGACTTCTGAATTATGTCGGCCCGAACGGTAGTAAGAGATATACAAATTATACATGTTTCATAAACCATTTGTATTCAAAGACTTACACTATATACTAAGTACTACATCATGAACTATATGCAAGACATATATATGCAATTCTTCGTATTCTTAGACGTTACTCCAAACCTAAGACACGACATCATATTCTAGGTTGCGCGTAGAGACTTCCTGGCTTAATCCATCTATCCCGTTATATGTTTCGATATCATTAGTTCAAGGTGAGTCATAGCCCCTACTCTTTTCATACTTGTTTTAACTCTTTGGGGGAGATACATGCACAACTACTTGCTTACTTGTACAAATTCTCAAAACATTTATACTTGATTGTTTTATACTTGATTGTCTTATACTTGATTGCATTATACTTGATTTCATACATACATGACTGTGTTACACTTAATTGCATTATTCTATTTAGTGGCTAGTAGTAATCTTTTATACTTTGGGAAATGGCACCCAGTTATTTTTGGGAATTGGCTCCCAGTTGTCTTTGGGAATTGGCTCCCAAGTGAGGTCTTCGGAGATGAAGTAGAGACTCACTACTAATTGCTTAATTGTTTTGATGAACTTATACATGTCTTATTCATACTATATATTTAGCACAGGTTACAAGTCTCTTATGGCGAGACTTGCAACTGAGTGGATTCACGATGCCTTTGCTGTGTGATCATTTTTATAGGCTTTATTTGTTAGACAAACTCTATGAACTCACCAACCATTGTGTTGACACTTTAGCATGTTTATCTCAGGTTAGTAAGGCGATAGCTAGTGCGTGGAACTTAGAGTCAAGCTGCATATTCTGAAGACTTACTCTTTTTATCATTTACCATTCAAAACATTTGTATACATTTATGTATCATACTTTGAAATCTCATGTTTGTAACTTTGAATTCATTAATCGAATGGTAACTTTACAAAACGTCTAATTTAGAGGTCGTTTTCTATAACTTGTACTTTGTATTATGAAGTAGCACCCCAGTGACACAGTCTTCCGCTGCGATATTTTGGGGGTGTTACAGTTTGGTCTCAGACTCGGGTTTTGTATGGTATGGACTCTATTCCTCCTCGGATGGATGATATTTTGGCATTCCTTATCCCTATCTCCAAGGGACGCTCTGCTCAAAGTATTATTGCTATTGTGTTGGCTGCTACAGCTTACTTTTTATGGATGGAACGGAATATGAGATTGTTTAAGAAGAAGTCGTTAACGGCGGATCAGATTGTCCAAGCTATTTGCTCAACAGTCCGTTTGAAGTTGGTGACGTTCAGATTTAAGAAGATGACTACCGGATCTTTGTTGCTTCTGGAGCGGTGGAAGGTGCCTTCTACGTGTATTATTCATGATGGGAGTGCCGGTAAGGGCCGTACTCTTTTTTCCTTCTCGGGGTTTTTCCCTATGGGTTTTTCTCGAAAAGGTTTTTTAAGGAGGCGGCCTTATTTGGATCTTTTGCTCCCATTATGTTGCTGCTGGTATAGCGGGATGCTCGCCTGGTTTCAAGATGCTTTCTTGCTAGAGTTCGCTAATTTAGCATTTATTCCTAGTTATGGTGATTTGTAATTATAGCTAGGTGTCTTTTTGTGTTTATGGCATGTCATAAACACTAGTTTATCAAGCATTTTTGCTTGAGGTTAATGCGGTACTTCAGTCGCATTCCATTTGTACCTAACATTTTTTTGGTTAATATATTTACCGGGGTAGCTCCCTTTACCAAAAAATAAGGAATAAGTTTTCGTCGGCGTTTCATGGTATATGTTGTCGTCATCTAATGATGAACCTTAAACTGAAAAATAAAAAGGTTAAAGGTCTATACTGGGGCATATGCAAAGCGTATACACCAGATGAGTGGCAAAGAAAAATGAACATACTCCTGTTTGTTCAACCTGACGCCCACCAGAAGCTAATGGAGGCTGATCCTACACGTTGGTCTAGAGTGCATAGCCCACGTACTTGTTACAATTACTGTACATCTAACAGTGTCGAGTCTCTTAATTCTTGTATTGTAAAGTACATAAACCTACCATTCACAATGTTGACCGACACGTATCGAGATATGGTGCAGAAGTGGTATTTTAACTGTCGCAAAGCTGCAGGTGTTTATTGCTTAAAAATTAAAGTATATATTAAATGTGTGACTAGATAATTAATTAATATTCACGGTTTTTTGTAGCAAAAATGAAATACGAAATCAAAGATTGGGCAGCAGATAAGGTGGAAAAAAGAAAAAGGAAAAGCGTCAGATGGGTTGTATACGGAATTAACCAATTCAGTATCAAGTTTCTGATTGGCAATATAACTGTAAAGTGAACTTAACGACCACTGAATGTGAATGTCGGAAATGGCAGCTATCCGGGATACCATGTGGTCACGTTATTGTTGTTGCTAGGTTTTTGGGTCTAACAGATTGTGTCCAATATGTACAAGACTGGTTTAAAAAGGAAAAATGTCAAGCAACCTACGCAGAGTCAATTCAATTTGATGGCAATTTTAACAAATGGGAGTATCCAAGCCATATACATCCTGTTACTCCACCAAACATGGACAACCCTCTGCCAGGTCATCCAAAAAATACAAACTGTATACCATCACAAGGTGAGGAACCATCTACTATACATTGTACCAGGTGCAATGAAGTGGGGCACACTCGCCAGCATTGCAAAAAAATCATTCATCCCTGATCCGCCTGTACGCAAAGGTAAAGAAAAGCATCAAGAATTTTCAACGGATGAGCAACCATATGGTCAAAACTCATACCCTTGGCAACCATATGGTGAAAACGCATACCCCACAAACCATTATGATCAAAACCAAAACAACACGCAAACATTCATTCATAACCAGTACGCGTCACAAAGTTAATACCACGACGCATACCCATCACAATAATATGATCAAAACACGAATGCATCACAAACATATGATCAACATCACACACACCCATCATTCAAAATGTCTCAACAAAACCAAACACAAACACTTCAAAATGATCATCAATATCCGTCTCATATGTATCAACAATACGATTCCCATCAGTACACCTCTCAACATCTAGAAGATCAACACACGCAGGGATTCAAGTAGCTGGTTTAATCACCTTGGTTTTTAAGAAAGTAGAACGGTTTATGTGTTTTTAATATTTCCTAGTTACTCTGTAATGTACTTTACGTATCCTGTAATATATTCCATTTTTTAATGTTGCTAGATAAATGTTGCCGTACTTTCCTGAACAAAAAGGTGTAATTAAAATTCATTTACACAGTTGAACCGGTCAAGCTAGACACATTCACATGATTTGAAAATTCTATAGCTTTTTAGCCGTTATGTTGACCAATTGTAAATCTGTGAAACACACTTGCAAACACTACTGATGCATGATTTCTGACTAGGTTTTACTATTTGTAAAGTCTCGTTTCTACCCTAGGTCTACCTTATGCACTAACGGACAGAGAATTCGGTCGTGTATAGGCTAGTAATGGTAACTCCGAGGTCGTCCCAAGAGCTATGTGGTGCAGATTATATCTAAGTCTAATGTCACTAATTAAAATTGAATTAAAAGTAGGAATGGTTGATTGATTATTTAAATGAAACGAATTGAAAATAAAAGCAATTAAAATTAAAGTTGTGAGCAGTAGGAGAGGAATGTGCTAACCTAATTACTCCTCCTATATCGCTTATGATCATGTCTCCTATTAAACTAATCTTAGGCTTTAGGTGGGGCGGACATATATCGGTAGGTTCATATGGTCAAGCTCCCAAGCCTATCTCCCCCGAATCCTGCCGGGAACCACAGGCACTACCCCATGCTAGTAAGTCGATGTACGGTAGACGGGTTTGAGTCATTAAGTGCCACTACATGCTAGACTTATCTACAATGGCCCATTGTCACGATCATAGGCCATTCTTTAATTACTTAAGTACCTCCACTTGTAAGGTGATCTTATGGTCAATTCGCACACAAGGCAATATGGTCACTTGTCATCCCTCCCATTTCCTTGCAATCTATCAGGCTAGTGTCCAATGGTAAATTCTTCTAGCCTACTAAATGGACTGAAGTATCAAGTTAATCACATCTAGCGTAATAGATACAAACAAGCTTACAATACTACCGCAACAAGGTTCATAAGACAAACTAAACATGCACACACGTAAAAGCATTAAGAAAAGTACAGAAATATAATTAAACCAATAAAGGAATCATAATTAGGCTAGCACCAGAGGTGCTTAGCCGATCATATTAAATTGAACACTTGAAATCATGTTTATACAAGCCATTAATTCGAAATGTAAAAGTAAATAAGAAATGCTAAAACTTATGGAAAGTAACGTGATTTCTCCCTTGGAAAGGCTCCGTATACTGCTATAGAAGGGTCTCCTAAAAGCTCCCAACAATCTCTTACTTTGTGTGTGAGAAAGTTGTATGACAAATGCAGAAATTAGGGTTGTATTTATAGGCTCGATCAGAGCTACGACGTAACCGAGAAATGTGTTACGCTGTAGCTACTGTAATCTTATCCATATCTGATGGTTACGGCGTAATTGATAAATTGTTACGCCGTAACAAGGATACAGGGTTTTCATCTACGTCGTAGTCTCCATGTGCGTTACGCCGTAGCTAAATTCTCGGATCTAAGATTACTTCTGTAGTCGTTGTTACGCCGTAGTCCTAAAGTTGAGTTACGCCGCAAGTTAAATAACGACCTTGGACTACTTTCGTACACGTTGCTACGCCGTAATTCCAGAGTGATGTTACGGCATAGTCTTCCAATCTGAGGATTCATTAAGACTTGAATATGTTACGGCGTAAACCATAGATTTGGTTACGCCATAACTTTTGGTCCGCGTTTGATTTTGGTCTTCTTAGTTGAACGCCAAGGGTGTGGGAAAAATTAGTTGACTTAACTAGCCAAGTAATATGACTTAAATGGTCAAGTAATTATAATACGGGTTTAACACAAGGGTAATCCTAATGCCTCTTATCATGTAGTAAATCCTACCACATGAATGTAGTCTCACTAGCGGTCTCGGGATGCATCACTAACGCAAGTTCTAGAATCTAAATGCTACCGGTACACTCATAAGCACTAATAGTAAATGTTTTTCCTATCAAATCTAAAGGCGAACCTCACATATTTGGGTGGAAAATTTTTCTGAATATACGGTTATGTGCTAGTCATACAATCTCCTATCCATGAGACGCTTGCTATGGCTAAAGTTTCACTCCTAAATGTTGTAAAAAATTTTAAATTTGGCGCTAAAATTGCACTAACAAGTATTTCTCATAGTTTTATTACACATCTACCATTAAACAAAACAAACTCAAGCGAAAGTGCATATGTAAGGTATCATCTTTTTACCCTCCCCTTACACTTAAAATGATCATTGTCCCCAATGTTCAAGTAAAGAATGTAAAAGTGAAAAAGTAAAGAGAATGAAATCAAATACTCCCCTGATTCGCTCGATATGGATAATAAGTTGGCCAGGTTAAATCTTCCTCTAAGAAAATGAACAATCAAAGCTTCCCTTCCAGAATATAAATCATCTTCTTGTCATACATAACTTGTAAAACCTGATAAAATAGACAAAACAACCTCGCGTAAAATCGGCGGCATCCTATATAAGTTACTAAATCCTAGAAAACAAGATAAGATATAATGCTTGTGGAATGAAGTTTGCAGATCTCCTGGAGATTATAAAACTTAATAATTCACAAAAACCATAAGAATCCGTTAGAAAAACAAAACTGGTAAAATTTCCAGATTTTTACACTTGACGCCGTCAAGAGTAAACTCTTGACGCCGTCAGAAGTGACCTGCAGAAATTCTTATGTTAAGTTTCCGGAAAATTTCTGGAAAAACTTGGTCCTACTTCCTGGAAAATCCTGCAAAACATCATTATGACTCGATACAAGCATTTGACTCTAACAAGTACTCATACACATGTTCATTTAATATTGTGGAGAATCATGATCGGTTTGTTTCTTGAAAACATATTTGGGGTTTCCCCTTACACTTATCTTTTGCAAAAATACTTTTAGGTGGAGTTAAGACTAGGCCAAAACAACAAAGTAAAGTATTTCCACTATTTAGTTTAGAAACATGATCTACCAACAATAAAAATTAAGCATGCATACGGAAGCAAATAACAAACAAACAAATAAAATCACACAAAACATGAGTTGCCTCCCAAGAAGCGCTTTTCTTTATTTACGAGTCTTGTAGCTAGACTCAAGGTCATGGGTTACTACGTGACCTCATCATTGGTTTCACTCTCTAGGTCGTCTTCTAAACCAGTTTTGTATTCCGGGCCTAGTTGCAAGCATTCTTTGTAGAAACCAAGCATTCTGTTCTTTACATACTCTACTCCTCTACGTCTATCCTCCTCATTCCTATAATAAGCCGCTTGCTTGTGTTCCTTTTCGAAATTAGAGAGAAGGCGGTATTGCTCAATCTTGTAGGGCATTTGATAGGCAACCTCATCATTCTCTTCCTTGAATCTAACTATCCCTAAAGTCGGATCATAACTCATCCTAGTGGCCTCAACAAATGGTTTTCCAAATATTATTTGGCTTAGGCAAGCATCTATCACCGGACGAGTGTCCTCAACTATCATAAAATCGATCTCATAGGTGAGATTCCCTATAATCACATGCAGTCCCTTCACTCTTCCTGCAAAATTACTTATCAGATTCTTATTAGGCATCATCCTAAAATCAAGTTGCTTCTTCATCACCCAATTGTAATAAGTCCTAGTCATGATGTTCACGGGGGATCTAGGGTCGATGTAAGCTTTCCATATATGCATGTGCCCGATATTGCATGGTATGTTAATGTTAGAGGGGTCTCCCATTTTGATAAGGGGGTGCCAAGGATATATGGTCTCTCGGGACTATCGAATAAATCCTTATGGTATTCCCGTTCTTCCTTGGTGGGCAACTTATCAAAGTACTTTTCTATAGGTTCTACCTCCTCTAATTCCTCTTCCTTCTTAGCCTCAACTTCCCTACTTTCATCCCTAGTTTCGGCTTCTACTCCAACTTCATCCTTGTCACTCTCTTCAATCTCCTTATCTATTCCTTAATACCATTCATGGGGTGGCGCACTTAATTCCCCAATCCTATGAGTGCCTACTTCACTCCTATGTCGAGCTGGCTAAAAAGCTCCTAACATGGGATCATTAGAATTTACTCATGCATTAAATACAACTAATAAAACCTAGTGCACGTCAGTTCATGTTTCCTAAGATGTTCAAGCATGTTACCAATTGGAGATCTGCCAGTTTTCTTAAGCCTAACATCGAAATCATTCATCCAATACAACCATAAACAAGTAATCAACACATAATTAACATCTAGGTTTCATTAGATCTAAGCAAACACAAGATAGATCTAGCCTAGCATGATGGAATTAAGACAAGAACAAGATATAGACAACCAACACATAGACATATTGATTGAATTAGAAGAACACTTATCTCAATTACACATGAAAGGGTTCAAGCGCTGAAAACCCTTGAAAACCTGTAAAATTCGTACTAAGTTCGGCCTTAGGGTTTCTCCAAAACTTCTCTTTTTTTTATGAATGAAAATTAGAAAACTATATATAGGAAATTGAGGCTGACGGTGTCAAGACCAAATTGGTGACGCCGTCATCTCGCCGCCAAAAGAATTCTCGGACTGCCTTGATCTACTTCTGACGCCGTCACGTTATAACTTTTTCCAGGCCGTCACGTATTTTACTCTTGACGCTCTTCCTTGTGACGCCTTCATTTCTGTACTGGGCTGTCATGAAAATTACTCTTGACGCCGTCAAAATGTTGCTCTTGACGCCGTCACCTACTGTTCCCAGCTTGGAAAATTAAGTCTTTGGCGTTTTCTTCACTTTTATGCTCCAAAAACGTCCGAATTGCTTCCTTTTCCAGATTTCTCTCCCAAAGTACCTAAAATCACAAAAGGAACGATTTAGGGCAATATTTGATCAAATAAATTCAATTCCGGGCTTAAATGACCCCCTAAAAGTGGTTCATTTTTCGCCTCATCAATATCCATATAATAAGTATAATACATGAGCATAATAGGAGGAAATTGACACTTAAATATCAGGATTATTTGATGTCATCAACTACAAAAACTAAAATGATACTAACTCAGAGAATATTTGGAAAGATTGCTGTAAAACTCAACTAAAGATTTTATTATGAGATGAAACTAAATCATATAACAACGTTAACTGTAAATTAACCATATGGGGTGGTTTCTCAAAATCTCCCACACGTGACATATTGGAAGCTTCTCACACCAAAGGAGCAGATTTAAAAAATGGTCTTTGCATTATTGAGACGATCACTGTCATTTACCCCGCTTGTACGCTGCAAGTGATTATAAATAGAGTTGAATTGTTTACAATCCAAGTTAATTCTTGTCCATTTACTCCTGATCATATTTTTGTTACGATTTTCACTGACGGTATGATCGTTGAACATGTCTAGAACCTTATTCTAAAATGAGTCATTGTAGGCGTGCGTGTGTTGGTTCACTTCAACCCAAACTTCAGCTAGCAAGATTTCTTCTACTTTTGACCAATGAGTATTCATTTCAAATGTTTGAACTTTGAAACAATTTTGTAAAATAGTTAGATATAGAAGTGTGTGAAAAATAGTGTGTTATAATATGTTATTTATAACCGTTTGAAAGAAAAAAAAATCTAAGCGAAATATGATAGTCAGACACTGATGTGACTATTAAAGGAAATTTTATTTACTACAAAAAATCTAAATGAAATAAGACACGTTTAGTGATGTGGCCAATGTCCATTGATGCCAGTGATGTGACCAGTGAAGGAGAATTTTTGTATCACATAAAAATCTACACGAAATATGACAGATTTGACACTGGTGGGGAATTTTTTTATCACATAAAAACAAAATTGAATTTCAAAATTGAAAGTGTGCCTATATATACACATTGGCCATTCACAGACTTCTCACACACACAGACACATACATATTCATAATCAAAATTCAATATCGAAATTCATACTCAATGTCTCGCATAGACTTCTCCCAGCAATTCCCAAGTCACTGTGACTTCTCTCAACAATTTCCAAGTCACCGTGACTTTTCCCAGCAATTCCCAAGCTCCGATGACTCCTCTCAGCAATTTCTAAGCTACAACCTGATTCCAAATGAACCGGTGAACACTCCACCGCAAGATATCTTTCCGGTATTCAAACCGGAAAATGAACCGATAAACAATCCACCGTTTGTCCAACAACAACCCAATCAACCGTTTGTCCAACAACCCAATCCACCGATTGTCCAACAACAACCAAATCCGTTTGGACTCACTGAGGATGAACTCCGACTTCTTGAGCAAGATGAGGAAGTTAGAGAGACACAGCTAAGAGAACTACAAGAGGAAGCTGTTCGTAGGGAGCAAGAAGTGAAGAACAGGTTTGACAACATAGAAGGAGGGTATTATGCTGGCGAGTTCAAGGAGTCTTCAAGTGAGGAGGAGGGTTGGGTCTCAGATGATTCCTTTTATTAATTAGTAGTATCATTTTCGTCATCGTATCGTAGTTTCTATTAATCGTACTATGTATTTTGTGTTTTAACTTTAATGTTTAATGTAATTCGTGTTTTAACTTTAATGTTTAATGTAATTCGTGTTTTAAATGTTATGTAGTTATTACGTGAAGTATTAGTTTTATAGTTAAAGTTTAGTGATGATTATATTTTTTTTTTTATTTTTTTTTATTTTTTTAAGGTGAACAGATCGTTGATGTGTCGCTGAGATGGCAGTGAGTTAATGTTTGATAACGCTCATTTTGTACATATTTTAGTAGCGTTATTCGTATGTTTGTGCATGTTATTTGGTTGTATTTGTGAACATTTTACGAGTAAAAGGTGCAAGAGATGTGTTTAGGTTCAGGTACAACTATGTCGAAGGAAATAACGAAAAGATGAAGAAAAGTCGACAAATAAAGAGTATATGCATGAAGAGAAGTTTTTCGTCCAAGATAAAGTTTCATGCTATGATTATGTCCAAGTTCAAGTAAAGATTGTGAAGTTATATGATGAAGGAAAGAGTCAAGAATAAGTGCTAAAGATGTTTGTTAAAGATGGAGTTTATTGCCAACCCAAGGTTGAAACACTTATGCAAACCTAAGGTTGAAGTTGTGGTTCAAATCCAAGGCTCAAAAGTCTAAAGTGAAAGCACGCAGAAATCTGAACCACAGGTTCATGTCCAAACCACCAGGTTGAGATTGATTTTCATGGCCAATAGCATCCAAAACGCCAGGTTCATGTTTGAACCAGGTGGTTCACGCACTAAAAGTCTTCCAAAGTTGCATTTAAGTGTGGAATTAAGTACCATTACTCCAAGGCCGACCATATACCCTCCATGACTCAATTTTCATGCATTTTTTTGACACTTTGTGCCCAAGAAACATGCTTGATGACCAAGGATCATTCAACTATAAATAAAAGTGCTTGGTTAAGTATTTCTTATGCATTAAACACCATTTGATCATCACACCAATTGGAAAACTCTCCCTTACACCATAAGGGCGGATTTTCTACAACTCTCTAAACCCGAAAGACCCTATTCACCCTACCATTCAAGGAGGACGTATCACCAAGAAGTATTGGAGCGATTCTCTAGTGTGATTAGAACGTGTAACGGTTGATTGGATGCTTGTGGGATTGCTACAAATCCTATTCTTTACTCATTGTAATTGCTACTTGGGTAAACCTTATTATTATTATCAAGATGTTGAATTTTACATTTCATGATTGGTTTCCTTGTATTTCATGTTATGTGTTTGATAATGATAATCTCTTAATGCTTGTTTGGTTATTATGAGAACTTGTGATAAAAGGATGTTTGGATTTAATTAGTGTTTGTATGGATTATAATGAAAGACATCATATTTGGTTAAATTGGAACTTGTCATTGTTTATTGTTTTGGTTGATCATTGTTGAGTCTAGAGGCCGAAAGGATTCTCAATAGTGATTAGTTTCAATTCATTAGTCGACAAATGATTTTGATCTTGTACTTTGTGATGATTGTGCAAGTGAATTAATAAACATAACAAGTGAAAGTTTAATAAAGATTAAAGGTCGAAAAGAGTCTTTTAAATACATGTTCTCATCATCTTTCAAGTAAATGGTACTTCACAAATTGATAACATCAAAGTTTATGGGTCGAAAGAACTCTTTGTTTGTTGTTGGTTTAGGCATGAGTCTTATGACATGACCATTTGATTAAGACATATGTATAAATGATTTATAAATCACTAGACTATTATAATTGGTTCTATAGGTCGAAAGGATTACCAATGGTAATATGTTTTCCAAACTAAACATCCTAATTTCCTTGTGATCATTTGTCCATACAAGTATGCTCTTTGTGTGACTTACATGATGTTTTCATAATTGCTTTTCTTGTTGGTGTGATCCGTGACAATCATAACCTTCAACTTGTTACTTGCTTAAACAATAAAACAACACTTGAGTACAACCAAGTCTCTTGGGACGACCTTGGCTTACCAATCCCTTACTACACACGAACGAGTATACTTGCTCGTATGTGTTCCTAGTTAACCGGCAATTCTTGTTTACAAATTTAAAACCCGGTGCTACAAGCATCAAGTTTTTGGCGCCGCTGCCGGGGACTTGTTTGTTGTGCTCGTTTGTTTGTTTGATTGTCTTCTTGATTGATATATTGTTTGCTTGCTTGATCATAATTCCGGCAACGTCGCATCAAGTTTTTGGCGCCATTGCCGGGGATTTGTGTTTGTATTCATGTGTTTGTTTGCTTGTTGCTCTTGCGTGTTCCTTTAATTGATTGTTTGAATTGAATTCTTGTTGAATTGTTCGTTTGTTCGTCTGCCTTGATTGCTTGTTTGCTAGTTTGTTCGAATGCTATATTGCTTTTTCTCAAGAATGATTGTTTTCTTGCTCTTGTTTGATTGATTACTTGATTGTTTGCTCATGATGTTTACTTGAATACTTTCATTGCGTTTTGTTTTAAAAACCTCTTAATTCTCATCCTTTGCTTAATGATCTTGGCATCAAAATCAAGTGTTTTGGTGTTGGGATTTTGTTTCATGTCTTCTTGAAATGCTCATTCAAATGTTTGCTTCTAAAGTTTGTGCTCGAAATTGCTTGCGAAAGAAAACCACCAATTATGTTTGTTTTAATTTTCTTATTTGTTTTGTTATGTTTTTCTTATGTGATCTACATTCTTTGTTTTGTTTTGTTTAATCAATAAAAGTTTTAGAAGTTTAAACTTGATGCTAAAAAAAAAAAAAAAAAAAAAAAAAAAAAAAAAAAAAAAAATTGGCCAAACCGGCGGTTCAATCTCAAACCGGTCCGTTTCAATTAAAATTCATCTCGGTAAAAATTGGTACACCCCGAACCGCCCGGTTCAAAACTCTAACCGCCCAGGGGCAAACCCATTTTTTGTCTCGGTAAATTTTGCACACGGTGCAACCGCCCGGTTCAAACTTGAACCGGGTTTCACTGTTCATATTAAAAAAAAAAAAAAAAAAAAAAAAAAAAAAAAAAAAAAAAAAAAACAAACAAATCTTTCGGTCCAACCGACCGGTTCACTCCTGAACCGGCTTTTACTGTTACATAAAAAAAAGTTTTTTTTATTTTTTTATTTTTTATTATTTTTTTTTAATTTTTTTAAGTATTTCTTTTCTTTTTTTTTTGTCTAGTTCTTTTTCGCAAAACCATAAGGTCCAAAACCGAACAAAACAGGTCTTAAACCTTTAGTTATAAAAAAAAAAGTTTACATTTGTTATATTTTGTTCATTTTATTTTTTTCGACGTGTTTAAACTTAAAACTAAAGTTGTGTTTTCATTTTTAATTTTGGTACGATATAAATAAGTACTCGTCATTTCTTTTATAGAAAAATAATAATGTTTTCGAACTTTGTGGGTATGTTCCCTGGAAATCCTCACGAGACTTAACTCGTCCACTCGGGCCACCGAGGGGTTTAAAAGGCTTGTTGCATACGCTAAATGCAACCGTGATGCCTACGAAAGTGAGTTTTAGAAAAGTGGGTTGATATCGTATATTTAACATCTTATCATATGGAGATTCGATCGCGATTTCTTGAACCCGTGAAGTTTCGTTTATCTCGGTCTTTTCTTATCCTATCTTTCCCTATTTTGCATGCTTTGAAGTTTATTTTTGATATTGAGTGTAATGCGTAACTTAAGTGTGGGGGAAAGTAAAATAGTGAAAAACGAAACTAGTTTTAAATGTTTATGCTTTGGGCCAATTTAAAAGTTTGTATACTTGTTTGCCCTTATAATCTAAGTTGTTTTCATTTAGGATAATATATATTAGAATAATTAGATTATCCCAATGGTGAAATACGGTAAAATTTTGAAAAATTCGAGATGTGTCCCGATTAACATTGCAATCCATTTTTAGGATCGATAACATTTTGCTAGCGCATTTATAGCCCTTACCACTGAATTGTGAGGATGTGAGCCTATTTCATATAGAATACATCTTTTATGCTTGAATCGTTTGCTATGAGTGTGCCGGTGATTTTATTTATTCTAGAACTTGTACTTGCAAATCATTACCGGACCGTAGTGAGATCACATTCGTGTGATATAAGTGTATTCGTGTGATAAAGAGGCACCATTAGGATTAAACCAAATGGCCTTCATTTTACATCATAAGATATATTAGCTAGCCACATCGGTTAGTTAACCTCCAATATGAACCCATTTGTTAGCGCTAGATACCCTTACCCTTTGAGCCATTCATTTCTTTTATTCCTAGTTATGGTGATTTGTAATTATAGCTTGGTGTCTTTTTGTGTTTATGGCATGTCATAAATAGTAGTTTATCAAGCATTTTTGCTTGAGGTTAATGCGGTACTTCAGTCGCATTCCATTTGTACCTAACATTTTTTTGGTTAATATATTTATCGGGGTAACTCCCTTTACCAAAAAATAAGGAATAAGTTTTCGTCGGCGTTTCATGGTATATGTTGTCGTCATCTAATGATGAACCTTAAACTGAAAAATAAAAAGGTTAAAGGTCTATACTGGGGCATATGCAAAGCGTATACACCAGATGAGTGGCATAGAAAAATGAACATACTCCTGTCTGTTCAACCTGACGCCCACCAGAAGCTAATGGAGGCTGATCCTACACGTTGGTCTAGAGTGCATAGCCCACGTACTCGTTACAATTACTGTACATCTAACAGTGTCGAGTCTCTTAATTCTTGTCTTGTAAAGTACATAAACCTACCATTCACAATGTTGACCGACACGTATCGAGATATGGTGCAGAAGTGGTATTTTAACTGTCGCAAAGCTGCAGGTGTTTATTGCTTAAAAAATAAAGTATATATTAAATGTGTGACTTGATAATTAATTAATAAATTAATTAATTAATATTCACGTTTTTTTGTAGCAAAAATGAAATACGAAATCAAAGATTGGGCAGCAGATAAGGTGGAAAAAAGAAAAAGGAAAAGCGTCAGATGGGTTGTATACGGAATTAACCAATTCAGTATCAAGTTTCTGATTGGCAATATAACTGTAAAGTGAACTTAACGACCACTGAATGTGAATGTCGGAAATGGCAGCTATCCGGGATACCATGTGGTCACGTTATTGTTGTTGCTAGGTTTTTGGGTCTAACAGATTGTGTCCAATATGTACAAGACTGGTTTAAAAAGGAAAAATATCAAGCAACCTACGCAGAGTCAATTCAATTTGAATGCAATTTTAACGAATGGGAGTATCCAAGCCATATACATCCTGTTACTCCACCAAACATGGACAACCCTCAGCCAGGTCGTCCAAAAAATACAAACCGTATACCATCACAAGGTGAGGAACCATCTACTATACATTGTACTAGGTGCAATGAAGTGGGGCACACTCGCCAGCATTGCAAAAAAATCATTCATCCCTGATCCGCCTGTACGCAAAGGTAAAGAAAAGCATCAAGAATTTTCAACGGATGAGCAACCATATGGTCAAAACTCATACCCTTGGCAACCATATGGTGAAAACGCATACCCCACAAACCATTATGATCAAAACCAAAACAACACGCAAACATTCATTCATAACCAGTACGCGTCACAAAGTTAATACCACGACGCATACCCATCACAATAATATGATCAAAACACGAATGCATCACAAACATATGATCAACATCACACACACCCATCATTCAAAATGTCTCAACAAAACCAAACACAAACACTTCAAAATGATCATCAATATCCGTCTCATATGTATCAACAATACGATTCCCATCAGTACACCTCTCAACATCTAGAAGATCAACACACGCAGGGATTCAAGTAGCTGGTTTAATCACCTTGGTTTTTAAGAAAGTAGAACGGTTTATGTGTTTTTAATATTTCCTAGTTACTCTGTAATGTACTTTACGTATCCTGTAATATATTCCATTTTTTAATGTTGCTAGATAAATGTTGCCGTACTTTCCTGAACAAAAAGGTGTAATTACAATTCATTTACACAGTTGAACCGGTCAAGCTAGACACATTCACATGATTTGAAAATTCTATAGCTTTTTAGCCGTTATGTTGACCAATTGTAAATCTGTGAAACACACTTGCAAACACTACTAATGCATGATTTCTGACTAGGTTTTACTGTTTGTAAAGTCTCGTTTCTACCCTAGGTCTACCTTATGCACTAACGAACAGAGAATTTGGTCGTGTATAGGCTAGTAATGGTAACTCCGAGGTCGTCCCAAGAGCTATGTGGTGCAGATTATATCTAAGTCTAATGTCACTAATTAAAATTGAATTAAAAGTAGGAATGGTTGATTGATTATTTAAATGAAACGAATTGAAAATAAGAGCAATTAAAATTAAAGTTGTGAGCAGTAGGAGAGGAATGTGACCTAATTACTCCTCCTATATTGCTTATGATCATGTCTCCTATTAAACTAATCTTAGGCTTTAGGTGGGGCGGACATATATCGCTAGGTTCATATGGTCAAGTTCCCAAGCCTATCTCCCCCGAATCCTGCCGGGAACCACAGGCACTACCCCATGCTAGTAAGCCGATGTACGGTAGACGGGTTTGAGTCATTAAGTGCCACTACATGCTAGACTTATCTACAATGGCCCATTGTCACGATCATAGGCCATTCTTTAATTACTTAAGTACCTCCACTTGTAAGGTGATCTTATGGTCAATTCGCACACAAGGCAATATGGTCAGTTGTCATCCCTCCCATTTCCTTGCAATCTATCAGGCTAGTGTCCAATGGTAAATTCTTCTAGCCTACTAAATGGACTGAAGTATCAAGTCAATCACATCTAGCGTAATAGATACAAACAAGCTTACAATACTACCGCAACAAGGTTCATAAGACAAACTAAACATGCACACACGTAAAAGCATTAAGAAAAGTACGGAAACATAATTAAACCAATAAAGGAATCATAATTAGGCTAGCACCAGAGGTGCTTAGCCGATCATATTAAATTGAACACTCGAAATCATGTTTATACAAGCCATTAATTTGAAATGTAAAAGTAAATATGAAATGCTAAAACTTATGGAAAGTAACGTGATTTCTCCCTTGGAAAGGCTCCGTATACTGCTGTAGAAGGGCCTCCTAAAAGCTCCCAACGATCTCTAACTTTGTGTGTGAGAAAGTTGTATGACAAATGCAGAAATTAGGGTTGTATTTATAGGCTCGATCAGAGCTACGACGTAACCGAGAAATGTGTTACGCTGTAGCTAGTGTAATCTTATCCAGATCTGATGGTTACGGCGTAATTGATAAATTGTTACGCCGTAACAAGGATACAGGGTTTCATCTACGTCGTAGTCTCCATGTGCGTTACGCCGTAGCTAAATTCTCGGATCTAAGATTACTTCTGTAGTCGTTGTTACGCCGTAGTCCTAAAGTTGAGTTACGCCACAAGTTAAATAATGACCTTGGACTACTTTCGTACACGTTGCTACGCCGTAATTCCAGAGTGATGTTACGACACAGTCTTCCAATCTGAGGATTCATTAAGACTTGAATATGTTACGGCATAAACCATAGATTTGGTTACGCCGTAACTTTTGGTCCGCGTTTGATTTTGGTCTTCTTAGTTGAATTCCTTGCTATGGCTTAATTGAGAGATGATGTTACGCCGTAGCTTCTTCCAGCATACTTGGATTTGTATATCTTTGCACGTTCTTTCCATTTTCCTCATCTCATTTGCTCCTATGCTCACTTGTAACCTGGATACAAAATATAAAGAAATCAAAGTGTATATCCATATAATAAGTATAATACATGAGCATAATATAAGGAAATTGACACTTAAATATCATGATTATTTGATGTCATCAAATCCCCCCCCCCCCCCCCACTTGAACTCTACTTGCCCTCAAGTAGACCTTATTAGAAGTATTCTCAAAAAGATATCCCCCAATATTACTCGGGAAATCTGAATTTAAAAATATCCTATGCTAGAATTTCACGAAGCCGACCACCTCACAAAAAGGGGCACAAACACTCACTCTCCCTATATTCTAAGTGTCAATTTTCGGGGTGATCACTCATTGCTCAGTCATAGTATGTATTCTATCATAGGCTGGGCAGTTACATAAAACTCCACCACTAGAGCTAAGGTCAAAACAACTCTTGAAGGCAACATTGGGTGAACATATATGAGTTTAAAGGTGTAGTGTCATTACTAACATGCTATGGCAAAAGCGACAAAGGCATTGATACATGACCGGAACGCCGGGAAAGACACCAATACCTGCTCGATTCCTTCACCTAATCACCATTCACGACTAAAGGGTTGGAATAGACATGGGATTCCACAAAATGGGTGTAAAATTAAAAATAACAAGCAAATAGTCTAAGCCTACAACTAAGTCATCACTATTTACCGTTCGCCCAAGGTCTAAACTTTGAAACGCAAGAACTGGATCATAGCAAGTAGATGTGCCATTAGAGGACGTCATTATGGGCACATAACTTGGTCTTCATGTTGGTGTAGAAACAATCACCAACTCATATCTTCAAATGTGACCAAAGTGGCTTCTTCGATTCTAAATCTTGATGAGCTTATAATCAAGGTGCTATACAAGGCGCACCATTTATTTAAACTATCTACATACAGAATTTCACATTTTATTTTTAATCATAATTAACAATATATACATCCCCCCACTTGAGATGAACAATATATGAGGATTTGGGGGGTCTTCGAATGATCTTCAATGATTAGTCTTCGACGTAGGCGTGATTCCTGAATTCTTCCACTTAGACCTCGAACTAAGGCAGACAATGACTTCCCAATCATAGACTAGACTACACGGTAGGCTAAGGTGTATTGGTGTATCGAAACAATATATGAGGGTAAGAAACGAAAGGAATGGCTCAAAAGGGTATACTAGAGGTATCTTGCACTAAAAATGAGTGCAACAAAAGGGTTTATACGGGGGGTCGAGAAGTCGAGGTGACTAATCGATAAACACACACATATAAGGCTATTTGGGTGATAATCCTAAAACATTGCCTTCTAAAATTGTCCCTTCCAAATGTGTCTAGCACATTACTCGTCTATGGTCTCGAAATGATGTAAAAGCCAAGTTCTAAAGTCTACAAAACTACCGGCACACTCAATATTTAGGTGGATTTGGGGTAAATCAATGTAAACGGATAAGGCTACATCTCACCATAGGAATTCAAGGGTTAAATGTGCTCGGCTAAGGTCTATTCTAGTTCGGTTAAGAAAAACATGTCAAAAGTTTTAAAAATGGCAAAAATTTTCAAAATAAACTAGAAAAATGAGGACAAAATAAAGTTCAAGATAATTCTACTCCCGTCCCCCCACTTGAAATGTACAAAGTCCTTTTTGTACTAAACATTAAGTAAATGTGAAGAGATGGTAGAATTAGAGCGGGAACTTCCCTGAAATTTGCTCCATAAATGAAAGAAGGATCACTAGAAGTATTCGTGCCTTCAACTAGCCTCCATGAGCAAACTTCTATCCCTAAAATCACGACATACCACAAGCATAAATCTATAAAACAAAAATAAAAACTAGAAAATCCTAACTCACTTTCGTAGGAATCACGGTTGCATTTAGCATATGCAACAAGCCTTTTAAACCACTTGGTGTCCCAAGTGGACGAGTTTAGTCTTGTGAGGGTTTACAGGAAACATACCCACAAAGTTCATTTAGTTACTAATACAAGTTTAGTATGTTTGAAAATATTTTGAGGAATACACCTCAGAGAGGTGTTACGGCGTAGTCATGGAATTGAGCTACGCCTTAATTAGTACAAAACCTGGAGTTATCAGCTGTGCACGGGGGGTTACAGCGTAGTCGTAAGACTGAGTTACGCCGTAACTGCTGATCCAAGAGCATCAGTTTCTGCAGTAAACAGATTATCTCATTCCTCCATGCTCTAATTCCTGCAAAAATATAAAACAAACACACAAACCAACAAAAATAAAGAAAAAGAAAGAAAGGGATAATACGGGTTGTCTTCCGTAAGAGCACTTTTGTTTATTAACGAGTCTTTAAGTTAGACTCATTCCCACGAGTAATCAAGTGGGTAGTCAGGCTAGAACTCCCGACCTCTTGTCCTTTGAAGTGTTCGGTTTCTCCCACACTGTTGGTGCCACATACTGTGCTAACCTAAGCCGATCACTTCTAAGGAAGTTTGCCTTTGCCCATTCATTGTGATGATGCATTTCGTCCTGAATACTCAACTGAATCTCTCCAAATCTAACCTTTAACCAGGTTCCAAATGATATTCCTCGGTAACCGACTTCATATCTCTTTGACTCGTTAAAACATGCCCATTTGTATCTCTTTACCACACCCCCATGAATAAGCTCGCCTCCATTACATTTCTTTCGTAATGGGTCAAACGTGGGCAAAGCTTGCGTGGATCCGTTTTCTATCATTAATGCTGGTTTGCAAAAATGGCGTGTCCAATCGACTTTTTTCTTTAGAGTTAACACTATTACGGTAATTCTGATCCCATAGGCTTCGATCGAAATTTGAGTCTTCATAGCATGACCAGATTCTTGCTTCCCTTTTCAGTTGTCTCAACCTTATGCGCCCACCCCCGTTACAAACTTTTGTACTAGGACAACGTGAAGGCATACATAACTTCCCATTATTAGCAAAAGCTATAGGATCACAACAATGTTGTAGCACAGTAACTGTTATAGGAACTTTATCTCCCCAGGGCGTGAGTGGGGGGTCATCATCATGCACTTCCTCTTCAGACGATTCCTCATCGGAAACAACCTCATGTGTATATTTTAAACATAACAGAGTCCTATAATTGAAGATATCTTCCGAAACTCCAAGCGTGATGGGGGAAGTTTCCACGTTCGCAATATTAGCCGTGCATGAACTGGCTATATCCTTAACTCCCTTCACCGAAAACTTATTCATCTTGAATATAATTCTTTCATCATAGACTCCCAATGAGATTTCTTTCATAAAAACGTCGATTCGAGCTCATGCAGTGATAAGGAAAGGTCTCCCAAGGATTAAGTCTTCATTCGGAGTATTTGCCATGTCAATGACAACAAAGTCTACGGGGAATAGAAAATGGTCAATCTTCACAATAACATTGTCAACAACACCAACTGGAGTTGCTCTAGTCATATTGGCCATTTCAATAACCAAATTTGTTTTCTCGAGGCTTATCATTTTTAAAGCTAAAAATAATGACAATGGAATGACGTTAATGTTCGATCCCAAATCTGCTAGTGTTGTCAAACTAGACTTCCCAATTGAGCATGGAAGGGTAAAACTCTCCAAACTATCTTCTTTATTTGGCATCTGCACTGGCGCTTCTTCTTGTGGTTTAGTGTTTTCTTGCATATGAAAGTCTCCAAATGGTGAATAGTGAAAGTTATCCCCTGAATCGTCAATCTCATCTTTAGACACAAGAGCCATGCATGTTCCAACAGACTTGCTTTTTTCCATCTTGCGTTTATGCATTTCATCACTAAGCTTTCCAATCATAGCTTCAAGGTTTTTAAGAGACTCATCATGACTGACTAAGCTTTTATTGGTGCTTTCTTGAAATTCCATCAACCAATCATCTTGTTCTTTTTGTTTCTTAGTTGATTCTTCCAAATACCTGGTGATAGTTTCTTCTAATTTAGATCTTCTCTCTCCGTAAGGAGTTTGGTTGGAATACCCTGGTGGTCCTACTCGATACCCATTATTATTTCCTTGAAAAGGTCTTCCATCACCGTACTTGACCTCTTCAACCTTTTGCTCTTCTTCAGTTAATGGGCAATCCTTCGCAAGGTGAGCTCCATCGTAAATATCACATCCAACTTGGATGGCGTGAACGCTTTCCTTGAGTTTCTTCATTTCCCTGCCTACATTCTCAAGTTTGTTAGTAAGAGCGTTCATACCTTCCAACCCTGCTCCATTACTCCTGGTGCTACCTCCATCGTGCCACTTTTGAGAGTGGTCGGCCATGTCTTGAATCACATCAAGGGCTTGGGCAGGAGCCATTCCTGGAATACGTCCTTGGGAGTCGATCATTTGCCTTGTTGCGATGTTAATTCCCTTGTAAAATAGGTTTACCTTTTGTTGGTTGTTCAAGTCATGTGTCGGGCACCTGTATAAAAGATCATTGTACCTGTCCCAAGCTTGGTACAATGTTTCGTCAGCTTCATTTCTGAAGTTATGAATCTCCTCTAACTGTTTTTCCGTCCGTGAGGGAGGGCAAAAGCGTTGAATAAAGTTCTTTTTAAGGAGATTCCAAGTGTTGATGGTTCCGGATGGCAACCTATCAACCCATCTTCTAGTGGCTCCAGCGAGTGTCATAGGGAATACTCGGAGCATGATTGCATCATGAGAAACACCTGGAATATTAAAGAGGCTAGTAATGTAAAACACATTATCCACGTGCTCATAAGCGTCTTCCGTCTTGAGTCCAGCAAATGGTTTCTCTCTTAATTCTGTCATAAACTACGGCTTGATTTCAAACTGAATATCCGCTCCAATCATTGACCTCACAAGGCCTAGTCCTTGCTCATCCCTAGTCATGGCAAGGTATTCTTCTAAGGTTAACGTGTTGATGTCGATTACTTCCATGATTCTTGAAACTTAAACAAAATGTGAGAAAAATAAAACAAAAACAAATACAAAAATTGAAAGACTTAAACAAAAATCCGATTATAGCTCCCCGGAAGCGGCGCAAAAAACTTGATGCAGGATTTCTGACCAGGTTTTACTATTTGTAAAGTCTCGTTTCAACCCTAGGTCTACCATATGTACTAACGGACAGAGAATCCGGTCGTGTGTAGGCTAGTAATGGTAACTCCGAGGTGGTCCTATTAGCTATGTGGTGCGGATTATATCTAAGTCTAATGTCACTAATTAAAATTGAATTAAAAGTAGGAATGGTTGATTGATTGTTTAAACGAAACGAATTGAAAATAAAAGCAATTAAAGTAAAGTTGTGAGCAATAGGAGAGGAATGTGCTAACCTAATTACTCATCCTATATCGCTTATGATCATATCTCCTATTGAAACTAATCTTATGCTTTAGGTGGGGCGGACATATATCGCTAGGTTCCCAAGCCTATCTCCCCCGAATCTTGCCGGGAACCATAGGCACTACCCCATGCTAGTAAGCTGATGTACGGTAGACGGGTTTGAGTCATTAAGTGCCACTACATGCTAGACTTATCTTCAATGGCGCGTTGTCACGATCATAGGCCATTCTTTAATTACTTAAGTACCTCCACTTGTAAGGTGATCCTATGGTCAATTCGCACACAAGGCAATATGGTCAGTTGTCATCCCTCCCATTTCCTCGCAATCTATCAGGCTAGTGTTCTAAGGTCAATTCTTCTAGCCTACTAAATGGACTGAGGTATCAAGTCAATCACATCTAGCATAATAGATACAAACAAGCTTACAATACTACCGCAACAAGGTTCATAAGACAAACTAAGCATGCACACACGTAAAAGCATTAAGAAAAGTACGGAAACATAATTAAACCAATAAAGGAATCATAATTAGGCTACCACCAAAGGTGCTTAGCCGATCATATTAAATTGAACACTCGAAATCATGTTTATACAAGCCATTAATTCGAAATGTAAAAGTAAATATGAAATGCTAAAACTTATGGAATGTAGCGTGATTTCTTCCTTGGAAAGGCTCCATACACTGCTGTAGAAGGGCCTCCTAAAAGCTCCCAACGATCTCTGACTTTGTGTGTGAGAAAGTTGTATGACAAATGCAGAAATTAGGGTTGTATTTATAGGCCCGATCAGAGCTACGGTGTAACCGAGAAATGTGTTACACTGTAGCTAGTGTAATTTTCTCTAGATCTGATGGTTACAGTGCAGTAGATAAATTGTTACGCCGTAACAAGGATATTAGGGTTTCATCTATGGTCGTAGTCTCCATGTGCGTTACGCCGTAGCTAAATTCTCGGATCTAAGATTACTTCTGTAGTCGTTGTTGCGCCGTAGTCCCAAAGTTGAGTTACGTCGTAAGTTAAATAATGAGCTTGGATTACTTTCGTACACGTTGCTACACCGTAATTCTAGAGTGATGTGTTGGAACCATAGTTTTACTATTTTATCAAGTCTCGGTCATTTGTAATAATAGGTTGCTTAAGTTATTATTTGTTTACATTTATGTTATTGTTTCTAGTTTACTAGGCTTAAGTCATATGATCCATGGGCCCTAAAAGCCCACGAAATGATGAGTGGAAGGAGAGGGTGTGTTGCCCTAGCTCCTTCCCTATAAATAGTAAGCTTAGGCCTCTTGTAAACTTGGTTGGTTATTTCACTATCTTAATCAAACTCTTGCTTTTCTTATTCTCTCCTTTCATATAATCAACCATCTCTCCTTCTCATCTTATTTCTATCATTCTTATACTTGTGTTTACATAAAGTGTGACCTAACAAGTGGTATCATTCGCCATATGAAGGTGTAGCTTTGTTTTTTCATTAAGTTTGTTCTTAAACTTGTTTTTTTCATTCGAATTTTTTAAGAAATTATTGTACTTTCTTGCTTGTTTCTTGGTTTTTATCACATATTTGCTTACAAACTTGTGCTACAAATCAACACAAACAAAAAGTTCACATTTTTTCCTAATAAAATTCGAATAGGGTTTTTTGTACTATTTTTTCGAAATTTTTTATAAAATTTGAAAAATTCTTAAAGTTTTCAACTTTCTTAAAGATCTCTTCATTTTACACCTAAAAGTACAAGAATCTTGAAATAAAAACGAGTTTTAGGATTGCTTTCTTTGAAAAACAAAATTTACCTAGTTATCGAAATCTTTACTTGGTACCATTTCGAGATCTCTTCCAAGTGCACTACCTCGACTTCGTTTGTGTGGACTCGGTATTTTCTTTCTTGTATAAGAAAGTTAAGTACTTCGACTTTTTGGAAAAGTTTTTCGAAATTGTATAATTTCGAAAACTGTGTATCGCAATCTTGTGGTTATCGCAAACTTTAAGTTTCTCGATAATCTGAAATTATCGTAAACCTTGTTTCTCGATAATCTGACAGTTATCGCAAACCTTGTTTCTCGATAATCTGAAAGTTATCGCAAACCTTGTTTCTCGATAATCTGAAGTTTCTCGATAATCTGAAGTTTCTCGATAATCTAAAGTTTCTCGATAATCTGAAGTTTCTCGATAATCTGAAGTTTCTCGATAATCTAAAGTTTCTCGATAATCTGAAGTTTCTCGATAATCTGAAGTTTCTCGATAATGTTTCGCAATCATTGAAGTTGTGCTAAGTTTTTCGATACTTGGTTAATTCTACACTTTCTATAAGATCCAATTCAACACAAGTTTCTTTCTAAATCTCTCAATACTATCTTCTTAAATTTTCAAAAAAAAAAAAAAAAAAAAAAAAAAAAAAAAAAAAAAAAGAGTTTTTTGGCGGGAAACTTTGAGTAAAATTTAATTTTTACAGGCGACTAAACGTTCAATTTTTACGCGAAATTCAAATTTTGGTTTAACAGTGAAAATTTTGGCCCAAAATTCAAATTTTTAGGCCAAAATTCAAAATTTTTCGGTGAAATTTGGCGGCAAAATTTTTTAAACTCAAATTTTTCCTGTGACATTAGAATGCCATTTTATAGTGATTTTCAAAATTTTGGAACAGAAAATTTTTCAAATTAATTTTGGAGGGAAAATCTGATTTCACTATTTCGACCTTGAGTGTGACATTTTCTTTAATTATTTCGATTAAGTCGCAACAATCAAGGGGGAGAGTAATGTCATCAACAATGTCTCAATCACATTCTTCCAACTACCTTTCTCATGAATATTCTCATCAGCAACAGTCATCAGCAATAGGACATTCTTCCAACTACCTTCCTCATGAATATTCTCATCAGCAACAGTCATCAGCAATAGGACATTCTTCCAACTACGTTCCTCACCAACATTCTCATCAGCAACAGTCATCAGCAACAGGACATTCTTCCAACTACCTTCCTCATGAATATTCTCATCAGCAACAGTCATCAGCAATAGGACATTCTTCCAACTACGTTCCTCACCAACATTCTCATCAGCAACAGTCATCAGCAACAGGACATTCTTCCAACTACGTTCCTCACCAACATTCTCATCAGCAACAGTCATCAGCAACAGGACATTCTTCCAACTACCTTCCTCACCAATATTCTCATCAGCAACAGTCATCAGCAACAGGACCTTCTTCCAACTACCTTCCTCACCAATATTCTCATCAGCAACAGTATCATCTACAACATAGTCACAACTCCCTCATTCGCCATGTTCTGCTCTTTGGCAATGAATCAAGGCCTCCGATGTTGCTACCTGGAACGTATACTGTTTGGAAACGGAGATTTCTACAATGGCTCACAGATCGTCCTGCTGCAGATCTCATGCTTAAATCCATTCAAGATGGTCCATACAAAATGATATTTCTTGTTGACTCAACAGGGATAATCAGAATACAAACTGATGAAGATTTGAATGCAACTGAACTTGCTCAGTACGATGCTGACCAACAGGCTGTATGGTTCATAACAGTGGCACTTCCCAACTCAATTTACATGTATATAGACTTTCAAGCTTGTGCTTATGAAATGTGGAAATATCTTGAAGCTATGCATCGTACAGAAGAACTTCATCACTTCAGAATGAGACAAATTCTTGAATCTTGCTTAAACATGAATCCACTGAAGACCATTCTCCCTGCTCCACCAACTCCAGCTGTTGACCATGGATCCTTTATTTACACTCCTTATGGTCTCTTCTTCAATCCTCCGAATGAACCTGAGCCTTTCTTCATTCCACTGTACCATCCTGCAACACTACATAATAATGTGCAATCTCTTCTGCAAAATCTAGTGAAGCTTAGTCAAGTATCTTCTAAGAAAGGCAATGGCGATATAACTTCAACTTCTGAATGCTTAAACCCAATGAAAGATTCTGATGATGAAGAAGATCTTATCGAAACGAGCATGGCATTTTTGGCATATACAGAAAATATTGCAGATGTGGAAGATCAAGATTATGATTCAACTCCACTCTTTGACGATAATGTTGAATACAATGCCACACTTAGTCAAATGGAAGTTGAAGGGGGTAATCTCAATGCAGTTTTGCAAAGTGTCATGGGAGATATTCCATCTGATGATGATTATGCGGATTTGGGAGCCGATACAACAGATGTGATGTTAATGGCGGACATGCAGGAACTCCAGTTGAATGATTCAGGCCCATATGTAAGTAATGACACAATAGATGACGATGAAGTGGAAGCTATTCTGAATCAAGGACGCGAACTTGTTGCTCGTGTCCTCAGCAAATACTCCAACAAGACAAACAACCATCTTCATTCTTCTTCTAACATAAGGAATCAATCTGTTGTGCAAAGTGAAAGAGTTGATAGACAGACAAGGAAGGAATGCTGAAAGGACAGTTGGGAATACTGCAGATGTCGTTCATATAGGCAATGAGGTTAAAATATTGGAAGATAATTCGGGTGTCATGGATGATACTGAACCAGTATACGACACAAATGCTTCTGATGACTCTAAAGACCCATTTGAGAGAAAGATGACTGAAGCTGAGAAAAGTGCCATCAATTCTACTGAAAATTGCTTAGCTCATTTTGAATCAGTTAAGTCTCAATGCAAGATTCTCTCAGATGCATGGTTTCCTACGGAGGGTACCTTTAATGCATTCTTCGGAACTGATATGGATCGTCTAACCTTCCAAAGGAAACTCCGTGAAAACATTGTTCAAATTGAAAAGCAAATTGAACAGGGAAGCGATTGCATGGCAGGATTTAGAGCGCTCAAGGCACAGTTCAAAGTGTTCATAGAATTGCATTTTAAAGCTCTCATACACTATAAATATGAAAGAAATGTATGGAGAGAGAACATCACAAGTATGGAGGTTGAAGATTTTAGAGATCAACTTGTTTCACGCCTAAACCGCTTAGAATTTATGCTGAATGAAAGATCACTTCATCTGAGTGCTATCAAAGAACATAAGTTGCAGATTCAAGAAGAGCAAGTTCATAAAGATGATTCATTGAAAGCTAATGTGGTTGTCATGGAAAGCAAAGGGACAGAATCAGAAGTACAGGATGACAACAGCAGATTGGGGAATGATAAAGATGCAGATTATGCAGAGATCAGACCCTTCCGTGACTCAGAGCCCAACTTTGACAAAGGACAGATGGATGAGGAAGATGTCATACCCATCTATGACAAAGAACCGAACTTTGACAAAGAGCAAATGGTTGAGGTACAATCTACTGTTGTTCATATTATGCCTGCAAATGAGAAACAACAATCTGAGCAACCTAACTTCAGTAATGAAGGAGAGGTTGACCAGGATGTTGTACAATGTCTTGACAAACGTTCTGAGTCTGTGTCTTTACAGTCTTTACATGATAATCTAATGACTGAAACATCAAATCAAACTCTTGAGTCTGAAAACCTTCTTCTCAAAAAGACCATTGCCCAGTGTCATAAAAATTTTTCAAAACTAGAGGCACATTGCATCTCACTTGAACTTCAAATGCAAAACGAATCTCTATATTCGGGCAACAATGATCAATTTTTGAATGAACAAAGAAAACGTGTGGATACATTAGTTAAAGAAAATGAGCTTTTAAAAGGTCAAATTCAAGAAAAGGTGTTTGCACATGCTGCATTACAAAACAAATTAAGAAGACTGACTGGCAATAGTGTGGATACTAAGTTTGCAAAACCATCAATCTTGGGGAAACCGCCTTCTCAAACAATCAGAAAACAAGCAGTGGTTAGACAACCTACTGCATTTAAATCTGAACGATCTAAATTTTCAAAACCTCGGTTTGCCTCCCAAGTTGTTGAGAAAAACAATTTGACAAAACCAGTCACTCCACATTCTTGGCCTAAGGAAAATGCATCTGTGTCTGCTAAATCTCAACACGTGATTATACCTGGCTCATCTAGGATTAGTTCAACCACAGTGTCTAAACCGAACATTAAAAGTAAAAAGTCTTATGACACATATGACATGTACAAGAACTATGATCTAGAAAAGGCTAGGAAAAATGCGCTACTTCAAAAGGATGGAATTCTAGGTTCAAAACCTCAAGTGATGCCTTCCACTGTAGTACACAAAACTGCTTGCAGTAGCACACCAAAACCTAAGAGTAATCTACAAACTAATAGGAATTGGTTAGCTTCTAAGAGTAGTTGCGTAAATAATCATGTTGTTTGTGCTTTAAAATATCTTCAAAAGGGAAATTCACTTGAAAAGGCTCAATCGACTAAGACATACAAACCCGTTGAACCAAAAGTCATAAGTCAGAAACCTAAGAAGTGGATCAGTATAGGACGTAGGTTTTCTCAGCCAAGTGATGCTCCCACTGCATCTAAAAGGAAAACATCTCCTAGATCTAACACTAGGTGGGTACCCACGGGCAGAATTTTCAAATCGATTGGTCTTAGGTGGATTCCTACAGGAAAGATTTTAGACATTTGCACCAAAACTAATGTGATCTCCACAACTTCTACCTCTGAGACTAGAATGAAAACCATCAGTATTGTGTGTTCGAGTGTCAAGAAGATAATTGACACTACATCTTTATGCTTCTAACATCTGGAACCCAGTTACTCTTGGGGATCCTTGTTCTCTGTTTTCTTGTCTCTTCTTTCTTTCTATGCAGATTCAACAGGTATGGCTTCGGAACAAATCAGTTTCGGACCCGAGCTTAATGAGCACAACAGCTTAGGACCCGTAATCAACCGTTTTAAAAGCACTTCAGCAATGGCTTCTAAGCACAACAGCTTAGGACCCGCATCCAACCGTCTAAATTTTTCGGAATCTTCGGCTGAACCATTGTCACTCTCTCGCAAGGAATTGGAAACCTCGTTTGCTCCATTGTTTGATGATACGATTGAAAACCGTCCTTCTGAGGTCTCACCAATTTCCGCTGCACATCTTGATCACCATCAAGTACCTGACACACCTCAACAAACAACAACAACTGTTGATAAAGACGGTCCTCCAATTGCATCTCCAACAACAGTAGGACAAACCGCTTCCAACTCCAGACAATCAGCTGAAGATCCATTACTACAATCAGTACCACAACCTGCAGATTATGATGGAAATGCTTTCTCCAATCCAATTGCAACGACTCCAACCGTTCCTGATATAATAGAGTCGTCTTCTCGCAATTTGGATCCGTCTAATATGCATACGTTCTATCAACATCACCCTTCGACACATCATTGGAATTAAATGGATTTGGAAAAACAAGCTGGACGCAGAAGGCACAGTGATTCGCAACAAATCTTGTTTAGTTACAAAGGGATACAGTCAATGAAACAGGATTTTACATCACTGTCATCAACAATAGCTTAGTATGTAGCCATGTCTGCGTTCTATGCTCACGTCATTTGGATGAGAACTTAGCTCACGGACTACGGCTATGTATTTGACTAAATCTCAATGTCCTGCGACTCAAAGTGTGCTTTTGCAATCTCGTGCAACACCATTCATCATTCCAAGGCCATACAAATTGCTCTCCGCTACCATTTCATCTCAGAGCATATCGAGAAGGGTATAATTTAATTAGATTTTGTTGGTACTGAATACCAGTTGGCGGACTTGCTAACAAAGGTTTTATCTCCATCAAGGTTTGTTGATTCAGTTCACCATATTGGTATGCGGTGTTTGACTCCAGATGATTTGCAAAATTTCTCTTAAAAAACTAAGAGAGTCAAACATCAAACTCTTTTTGTAAATATTCTATCATAAAGAAAATACAAAAACTGCAAAAAGAATCTTCTTTCTCTGTGTACAAATTTCTAATCTTCAAAACTATGTTCCTACATTAAAACATATTTTGCTTTACATTGTCAAAATAGAACATGTTTTGAGGGGGAGAACATTTTTCACAAAATCATGAAGTTTGCACACCTAATCATTATTCTTCAAGGATAAAATGTTTCTTCATCATTTGGATTAAAAAAAAAAAAAAAAAAACTCATTTTTCAAAAGGTTCTATGATCTCTCGAATTAAAATATGCAAAAATGTTTCACAAAATAAATGCTAATTCGAGGGGGAGAAAAGAAATTTTTTCGGCAAGGATTCCAATTTAACCATGTTTAGACTTCAAATGGAAAAGTAGTTAACCTTTAATGAGTAAAGTTCACAAAAGTCTTAAACTTAGGTAAAAGGACATTGCATGAAAAAAAAAAAAAAATAGGCTCGCATCAATGTTTTCACAAATGTTCTCAAAAGTTTCACACATAATCAGACTAACAATTTTTTATCCTCGATTTCTTTTCGATTGTGAGTTTCTAATTTCTTCATTGCTGTTGTCTTATCGTTCCCTAAATGTTTCAAATGTTTTCAACGGTCAAAAAGGCATAATCAGAAACTAGGGTTCATGTAATTATCGATCGGGGCGTTTCTTTCTTTTCTTATGTGTTTAGTCTATTTAATTATTTCATATAACTTTAGAGAACACTAAAGAATGCTCGATTGGTGTGTTTACACGATTAGATACAACATAGGTTTGAAATCAAGTGATTTAGGGTTTAAGATGTCGATGTCTTTGCTGCTACTACTAGGGCGTTTGTTTGTACAATATTCTTGCATTTTGATGCTAGCATGCGTGCAAAGTCTCAAATCATAACCCCTAACCATTATCATAATTGGAAAATCTCGAGTGATAAGATGAGTTAATCTGTGATCTTGTGTGTTAATTTGAGAATTCTGAGCACTTAGGAAGATTTAGAATGAGTTTTTTGATTCATCCGCATACTTGTTTGTGCCTGATGCATTTTTCTCTGTGTGCAAGTACATGTCATCCCATTGAAAGTCAAAATTTCAACATTCGACAAAATGTTTCTTATGGAACATATTTTGAGGTCAAAGGACAAAATGTGTTTAAAGGCTAAACTGGTAAATGGATTCAAAATGGTGAGAAACAAATTTTTTCCAAACTCTACACTCTTGTTTTACACCGGTAAAGCAAGTGTGAAGACCAAAGCAAAGTTGTTCTAAACTTTTCAAATTTTCAAAATCTGGAATGCTTTGGCTACGATAAAAGAATGACTCTGATTTGGGCATCCCTAATACCGGAAGTTTTCCATTCATCACAGAAACAAATCTTCAAAAAGAACCCATGAGGTTCAACTTTAGATGGAAATCTTTTTTCAGATTTTAAAACTCAAAAGAGAGACTCCGGGTCTCAAACAACTTTTCAACAGTAAAAGAGTTTTGAATTTCAAGCATTCTTTGTTGTATAATACTTGATTGTGTTTTTCTAAAACCTTGAGCAGAGTCGTGTCACGAATTTTCAAAAAGTATTTTATAATACGATTCAAAATTCTGCTCAAGAAGACTTTCTCTCGAATAACATTCATTATTTGAGGGGGAGCATTTTGTTTAAAGAAAACTAATTTTGTATTAAAACAACGACTTGTGCACTCATTTCAGTGTACAATTTGGTTTTCAAAGAAAGGAAAGTGCCTTGCTAAACCATTTCTTAAAACAAAACGTGCACTTTTCCTTGAAAACAAGAAGAAGTTCTCATGCAAAGCTTATCTAAAACTTCTTAATCTTGAGCAAAATTTATTCAAAATTTTTCAAAAGGTTTTTCAAAACTTTTCAAAATTTTGTTCAAGATTTTTCAAACCTTTGCTCCCCAATTCGCTCCAAAGTTTAAAAATGTCAAAACACATGGTCGTTTTGAGGGGGAGTATTTTGAAATCAAATGCTTTGTCATAATCATGTTTTTTATGGTTTGTGCACACATAACAGTGTACAACCCGTGCTTGTAATTAAAGGACCCTGAGGTACGCTTCAGTGCCTCAATCCTAAACATAAGGAGCGAAGGCTTCTTACTTTTGAGTAGAATTAATCAAACATTTATGATTTTTTCATAATTCTGCTCAAAAGGACAAGTATTTCACCTCAATAAGACCTAATCACTTGTTGAGGGGGAGCACTTGTCAAAACAAAATACTTTGCTCAAAATCAAAAGTTCTTGATGTATCTCCCCATAAGACTCAAAAGGCATATTTTAATCTAAAAGTTTGTCAAAAACACCATTTTATATGCCATTTTTGAGGGGGAGAAAATGTAAAAGTGATTAAAATATACGAAGTCAAAGCTTTAAGTTGTATCATGTGCGAGCTAGACTCAGTATTAACCCAGGAATTGACGAGATAATACAAGTTAGTAACATCGAAAGGACTTATCCTCGACGGGTAATAACATCAAGTTAGTTACTAGAGCTAGTTGTCACCTAAAAGCTGACAATGCATCTCTTTAACTAACCACGTAAGCGTGTCTCGAAAAGGATATGTCTTAGTAGAAAAGTACCGTCTCGAGAAACTTTCTGTGGACTTGATCAGGCCGGGTAATAACTTCAAGCTAGTCTAACTAGTGATGTAAGCGTGTCTCGAATCGGTCGTGTTCACGGAAAGTGGATCAATTCAAAAGTGATTGCTCCTCCCGCATGTGCAAATTTATTTAAACACTTATGAGCACATGTGCAGGGGGAGCCCTTCAAAAGTGTACGCAAAACTCTCAAAGTGTTAACCAAAATATTTGATTATCACAAACACTTTGAGAGATTTTCAATCAAAGGTTTCTTGGCTACTGTCGGAGTTATAAGGTGATTAAGATAGGAATATCCGTCCTATGATCCGCCAGAGCCGGAGGGATCTACCCAAGGACATCTCCCATAGTTAGAATTAGAAGTCCTTAGGTATGATACGAAAAAAGGAGAAATGAATGAAAGGGAAAGAAGGAGTTGAAGAATTAAAAAGAAAAGTAAAGTAAAGGGTGAAAAGAAATAGCCCTCCATATGTTCAACCTTAGGGCAGACACCGGGTTCAATACGTATGCTACTGGTTGTTGCAAAAGACAACACCGGTATTGAAGACAAAGTCGTCATGGACCCAGTGACGCAATGCACTAAACCTTCTTAACCACTCAAGTTCTCTTAAAAGGATTTGTTTCATTCTCACGGGGAACCCGCATAACCTATCGACCTATCTCTTAGAGACGGTTGATATTGAAGCAGGAGACACCTCCCCAGTCTCCGCATAGGAAACCTAGGTGTGCACTTATAGAGTCTAGAGCCTTGAGATACATCAAAGATCTCTTAGGAACACTTAGTATTTCTACGACTGGTGTTCTACATCAATGGGCATCAGTTGTAAACTATCGAGTCCTTCGCAGATCTTAGCAATCTGCCTAGAACGTTTATGAGAGGATTACGTAAGTATTCCTCAATGATTGAACGGAAATCCTGCCAGGGTCAACATCAAACAGCCCTGACAGCAGGTCACTTCGGTAACCCCACAAGGGTTACGCTTAGTGTTTGCGGTGGTTCCATTACGGTCTACAGTCGTGGAGTGATCCCCAGCGACTCACCCAGTCATTGAGCTACCTAGTAGGTCTCATAAGCTCCTTCGGGAGTATCTGATATGGGAACGGCCTGGATAAGGATTAGAAGGAGTCTTCACAATATGCTGTTGATGAGCTCTAATTCCTTATCCGTAAGTACCGGTGATTTATTGCTAACTGTCTACTCGCAGGTACCTCACTTCCATGATGACGGATTCCACATGCTCATACATGCATCTTGCAATCATCAAAAGCTCCCTCAAAGATCAAAGCAACACAAAGTTCAAAGTAAGATTCTACGCCAAAAAGAAGAATCTACAAAGTTTAAAGACCAAAGATCTTATGTGAAAGAAAGGGACTACGTGCATGTATAAGTCAGAACTCAAAGATGTATGAGCATGTTGGAATGGCGGACAACCACCACAGACGCAGGAGTGACGAATGACAGATTACTTCATAACATTATCACTACAACATCATCAAAGAACAAAGACAAAGAGCAGAGTATACCCATCATTATTCTTATCATTTCTGAAGACGTCTAAAGCTATGAAAGTCAAAGATTAAGATGAAGACGTCAAGCAACCATGATGACCGACCCTTAGGGGGAGATTGTTGGAACCATAGTTTTACTATTTTATCAAGTCTCGGTCATTTGTAATAATAGGTTGCTTAAGTTATTATTTGTTTACATTTATGTTATTGTTTCTAGTTTACTAGGCTTAAGTCATATGATCCATGGGCCCTAAAAGCCCACGAAATGATGAGTGGAAGGAGAGGGTGTGTTGCCCTAGCTCCTTCCCTATAAATAGTAAGCTTAGGCCTCTTGTAAACTTGGTTGGTTATTTCACTATCTTAATCAAACTCTTGCTTTTCTTATTCTCTCCTTTCATATAATCAACCATCTCTCCTTCTCATCTTATTTCTATCATTCTTATACTTGTGTTTACATAAAGTGTGACCTAACATGATGTTACGGCGTAGTCTTCCAATCTGTGGATTCATTAAGACTTGAATATGTTACAGCGTAAACCATAGATTTGGTTACGCCGTAACTCTTGGTCCGCATTGACTTTGGTCTTCTTAGTTGAATTCCTTCCTACGGCGTAATTGAGAGATGATGTTACGCCGTAGCTTCTTCCAGCATACTTGGATTTGTATATCTTTGCACGTTCTTTCCATTTTCCTCGTCTCTTTAGCTCTTATGGTCGCTTGTAACCTGGATACAAAATATAAAGAAATCAAAGTATATATCTGATACGTGGGAATCACACCAGGCTTTACCTCTCAAGGGATCTTGAGAAGCTTACAACCCCCACCAGGCAGTGTACCTGATCGTTGTAGTATAGTATAGTGACAAGTACCTGGGGATTGATCGTTCAGCTAGGAATAGTGTCGCTAGGATTAGAAAACCTAAATACTAGTTCTAAAGGTGAGGGATGATTATTTTTGTATTTTTTATATTTTTTAGAAAGCAAGTAAAAATCTCGGGTTTGAAGGATTTGGGCGGAATTAGTTGCTAGTCAACTAACCCAATACTAAAGATGCAATCAAAATAAAATACTAGAAATGAAAATAAACTAAATTAAACTAAGGTTGTGAGCAATAAGTGGAGAAATTGTGTTTACTTAGATTTCACTACTCCCTAGATATCTTTTACACGTTAATTACTTGTTATAGTTGCGTGGATGACGGATTGTATTCCTTAATACCATTCATGGGGTGGCGCACTTAATTCCCCAATCCTATGAGTGCCTACTTCACTCCTATGTCGAGCCGGCTAAGAAGCTCCTAACATGGGATCATTAGAATTTAGTCATGCATTAAATACAACCAATAAAACCTAGTGCACATCAGTTCATGTTTCGTAAGACGTTCAAGCATGTTACCAATTGGAGATCTGCCAGTTTTCTTAAGCCTAACATCGAAATCATTCATCCAATACAACCATAAACAAGTAATCAACACATAATTAACATCTAGGTTTCATTAGATCTAAGCAAACACAAGATAGATCTAGCCTAGCATGATGGAATTAAGACAAGAACAAGATATAGACAACCAACACATAGACATATTGATTGAATTAGAAGAACACTTATCTCAATTACACATGAAAGGGTTCAAGGGCTGAAAACCCTTGAAAACCTGTAAAATTCGTACTAAGTTCGGCCTTAGGGTTTCTCCAAAACTTCTCTTTTTTTTTGAATGAAAATTAGAAAACTATATATAGGAAATTGAGGCTGACGGCGTCAAGACCAAATTGGTGACGTCGTCATCTCGCCGCCAAAAGAATTCTCGGACTGCCTTGATCTACTTCTGACGCCATCACGTTATAACTTTTTCCAGGCCGTCACGTATTTTACTCTTGACGCTCTTCCTTGTGACGCCTTCATTTCTGTACTGGGCCGTCATGAAAATTACTCTTGACGCCGTCAAAATGTTGCTCTTGACGCCGTCACCTACTGTTCCCAGCTTGGAAAATTAAGTCTTTGGCGTTTTCTTCACTTTTATGCTCCAAAAACGTCCAAATTGCTTCCTTTTCCAGATTTCTCTCCCAAAGTACCTAAAATCACAAAAGGAACGATTTAGGGCAATATTTGATCAAATAAATTCAATTCCGGGCTTAAATGACCCCCTAAAAGTGGTTCATTTTTTGCCTCATCATATATTCTTACACTTGAGATTTGCTTGTCCTCAAGCAAATGCGCTTTTATTCTAATCAAAATACAAGTTAGGGGTCATTTAACACTAATATAAAAGTAATTACAACAAATAATCATTCCACTAAAGACCAATAGACAAGCACGGAGGTCATACACAAGCACCTCACAAATAGTGTTTAGATACTCACATCTCTCGGGTGTAATAAAGTATAAATTACAATATGGAAACCGAAGATATCTCTCACTACCTGTCATTGCAAAATAGATTACCATAGGCTTGGGAAAGGATCAAACCTCCACCACATGGCGTAAGCACCTAAGATAAACTATCAAAGAGGTCTTTTTAAAGGGTTGTAACGTTAGGTGTAGGGATATGAAATACACGGTTTTGTTGGATAAAGGAAGTTTTACTGGTGGTGAGTTAACAATCTTGGTTAATTACATGTACAATGTGGCGTTGCTAAGCCAAGACTAGACTCGACTTAAGCTAATAAATGAAAAATAACAAAAACATAAAATGAACATAGAATGAAAAGGGATGGTAGTCCGTATGTTTTTTTCTCTTTTCTTTTTTCAATTTTTTTTTTCTTTTTCTTGATATTTTCAATTTTTTTTTTTGCATACACTATTACCCTACCATCCGAAATAATACATCATAGGGAATGAACATTCCCCTTACACTTGAATCTTTACATACTTTACAATAAACTAATCTAATGACTCGAATTAAGATAATCAAAACACTTGGAGTACTTTTAAGATTAACGTACATATGGGGGTAATAAATGATGTTCTTCCCCATTACTCCATAAAATAAGTACTTTACCCATGAGTCCCAATCATCCCAAAACAATATGTACAAGGATATGACTCGACTTAGCAACCATGTAATCAATTAGATAGTTAACTTAGGGTTTAAACATATAACAATAATGCACTAAAGATGAGCGCATACACGGAAGGCTAAGGCGATTTGGGTGTACATTTTAAGTGGGGTGTAACAAATTCTTCCTTTAAGTAAAATGCTTAAAGTTAGAAACGAAAAGATACTCGGAGGGGTGTACTAGGGGTTTCGTGTACTAAAAATGAGTACAACGCTAAAGGTGTGGGAAAAATTAGTTGACTTAACTAGCCAAGTAATATGATTTAAATGGTCAAGTAATTATGATACGGGTTTAACACAAGGGTGATCCTAATGCCTCTTATCATGTAGTAAATCCTACTACACGAATGTAGTCTCACTAGCGGTCTCGGGATGCATCACTAATGCAAGTTCTAGAATCTAAATGCTACTGGTACACTCATAAGCACTAATAATAAATGCTTTTCCTATCAAATCTAAAGGCGAAGCTCACATATTTGGGTGGAAAATTTTTCTGATTAGTATGGTTTTGTGCTAGTAATACAATCTCCTATCCATGAGACGCTTGCTATAGCTAAAGTTTCACTCCTAAATGTTGTAAAAAAATTTAAATTTGGCGCTAAAATTGCACTAACATGTATTTCTCATAGTTTTATTACACATCTACCATTAAACAAAACAAACTCAAGCGAAAGTGCATATGTAAGGCATCATCATTTTACCCTCCCCTTACACTTAGGATGAACATTGTCCCCAATATTTAAGTAAAGAATGTAAAAGTGAAAAAGTAAAAAGAATGAAATCAAATACTCCCCTGATTCGCTCAGTATGGATAATAAGGTGGCCAGGTTAAATCTTCCTCCAAGAAAATGAACAATCAAAGCTTCCCTTCCAGAATATAAATCATCTTCTTGTCATACATAACCTGTGAATCCTGAGAAAATAGACAAGACAACCTCGCGTAAAATCGGCAGCAACCTACATAAGTTACTAAATCCTAGAAAACAAAATAAGATATAATGCTTGTGGAATGAAGCTTGCAGATTTCCTGGAGATTATAAAACTTAATAATTCACAAAAACCATAAGACTCCGTTAGAAAAACAAAACCGGTAAAATTTCCAGATTTTTACACGTGACGCCGTCAAGAGTAATCTCGTGACGCCGTCAGAAATGATCTGCAGAAATTCTTATGTTAAGTTTCCGGAAAATTTCTGGAAAAACTTGGTCTCACTTCTTGGAAAATCCTGCAAAACTTCATTATGACTCAATACAAGCATTTGACTCTAACAAATACGAATATACATGTTCAGTTAATATTGTGGAGAATCATGATCGGTTTGTTTCTTAAAAACATATTTGGGGTTTCCCCTTACACTTATCTTTTGCAAAAATACTTTTAGGTGGAGTTAAGACTAGGCCAAAACAACAAAGTAAAGTATTTCCACTATTTAATTGAGAAACATGATCTACCAACAATAAAAATAAAGCATGCATACGGAAGCAAATAACAAACAAACAAACAAAATAAAAATCACAGAAAGCATGGGTTGCCTCCCAAGAAGCGGTTTTCTTTATTTACGAGTCTTGTAGCTAGACTCAAGGTCATGGGTTAACGTGTATCGCTTATGCTCACATAACCAAGTGTGAGCCATCTAATAGTCGCCTCATCTTTCTTATAATCGTCTCCTAACTCTAAGCATCCGCGATAGTATCTTTTATTCTTTTCATGAGTATACTTAAGTCCTTTTCTCTTATCATTCTCACTTAGCATTTCTATGGGCGGATACCTACTACACTTTTCCATGAAAAAATCCTTGAACCTAGGGTGTGTACGGGGCATTTGATAGACAAAATCTTCTTCCCCATCTGAGAATGTAATTTACCCTTCTATGAGTTTTTCATCAAGGTTGGTCAACCGTTTGAAAGGTTTTCCAAACACAACTTGGGTCAACTTATCATCAATAAATTCTCCTAGATTCTCCATAACTATGAACTCAACAAGATAAACCAAGCTTCCTACAAACACATGCAATGGTATTGCCCTAGCAATAATGTTTTCTCCTTTGTATTCTAACTCATCTACCATGATTTTATTATATTCATTACGCGAGATTATGTTCATTGGGAGAGATGAGTTAAGATAGGCGTTAAAGTTCTTAAATCCGATCTTACAAGGAAATTGCATGTTAAATGAACTATCGCACTCAATCCTAGTGGTCGACATACCTAAGAGGGTTTATTTCTTCTTCCATCCTATTCTCATTAATCACATCACCATCATCAAGATCCTCGTCGGAGTCTGAATAGTAAAAGGGACTAGCCCTACGGTCATCATCATGATCAGACTCCTCTAACTCAGAATTATTGTCAAAGTGGTGGTTGGGCGAGAGGTTAGGTGGGTTCTCATTCTCCACTAAATGGAGTGGGGCGGGCATTTGGAAAATCCTACGACAAAAAACACGAATAACAGGAATCAAACGATCAATGTTATTGTTATCCATCGAATTAGTTTACGAACAAAGGACACAAAGAAATAAGATAGACTAAAGAAGACCTAAAAAAATAAAAATAAAATCTTACTAGAAAGGAATCTAGCAAGTAGACCTAATAAAAAGATATTCTAACCTAGACAATAACTATTTCCCGGGCTGCGGCGCCAAAAACTTGATACGTGGGAATCGCACCAGGCTTTACCTCTCAAGGGATCTTGAGAAGCTTACAACCCCCACCAGGCAGTGTACCTGATCGTTGTAGTATAGTATAGTGACAAGTACCGGGGGATTGATCGTTCAGCTAGGAATAGTGTCGCTAGGATTAGAAAACCTAAATACTAGTTCTAAAGGTGAGGGATGATTATTTTTGTATTTTTTATATTTTTTAGAAAGCAAGTAAAAATCTCGGGTTTGAAGGATTTGGGCGGAATTAGTTGCTAGTCAACTAACCCAATACTAAAGATGCAATCAAAATAAAATACTAGAAATGAAAATAAACTAAATTAAACTAAGGTTGTGAGCAATAAGTGGAGAAATTGTGTTTACTTAAATTTCACTACTCCCTAGATATCTTTTACACGTTAATTACTTGTTATAGTTGCGTGGATGAAGGATTGTATTCCTTAATACCATTCATGGGGTGGCGCACTTAATTCCCCAATCCTATGAGTGCCTACTTCATTCCTATGTCGATCCGGCTAAGAAGCTCCTAACATGGGATCATTAGAATTTAGTCATGCATTAAATACAACCAATAAAACCTAGTGCACGTCAGTTCATGTTTCCTAAGACGTTCAAGCATGTTACCAATTGGAGATCTGCCAGTTTTCTTAAGCCTAACATCGAAATCATTCATCCAATACAACCATAAACAAGTAATCAACACATAATTAACATCTAGGTTTCATTAGATCTAAGCAAACACAAGATAGATCTAGCCTAGCATGATGGAATTAAGACAAGAACAAGATATAGACAACCAACACATAGACATATTGATTGAATTAAAAGAACACTTATCTCAATTACACATGAAAGAGTTCAAGGGCTGAAAACCCTTGAAAACCTGTAAAATTCGTACTAAGTTTGGCCTTAGGGTTTCTCCAAAACTTCTCTTTTTTTATGAATGAAAATTAGAAAACTATATATAGGAAATTGAGGCTGACGGTGTCAAGACCAAATTGGTGACGCCGTCATCTCGCCGCCAAAAGAATTCTCGGACTGCCTTGATCTACTTCTGACGCCGTCACGTTATAACTTTTTCCAGGCCGTCACGTATTTTACTCTTGACGCTCTTCCTTGTGACGCCTTCATTTCTGTACTGGGCCGTCATGAAAATTACTCTTGACGCCGTTAAAATGTTGCTCTTGACGCCGTCACCTACTGTTCCCAGCTTGGAAAATTAAGTCTTTGGCGTTTTCTTCACTTTTATGCTCCAAAAACGTCCGAATTGCTTCCTTTTCCAGATTTCTCTCCCAAAGTACCTAAAATCACAAAAGGAATGATTTAGGGCAATATTTGATCAAATAAATTCAATTCCGGGCTTAAATGACCCCCTAAAAGTGGTTCATTTTTCGCCTCATCAGTATCCATATAATAAGTATAATACATGAGCATAATAGGAGGAAATTGACACTTAAATATCAGGATTATTTGATGTCATCAACTACAAAAACTAAAATGATACTAACTCAGAGAATATTTGGAAAGATTGCTATAAAACTCAACTAAAGATTTTATTATGAGATGAAACTAAATCATATAACAACGTTAACTGTAAATTAACCATATGGGGTGGTTTCTCAAAATCTCCCACACGTGACATATTGGAAGCTTCTCACACCAAAGGAGCAGATTTAAAAAATAGTCTTTGCATTATTGAGACGATCACCGTCATTTACCCAGCTTGTACGCTGCAAGTGATTATAAATAGAGTTGAATTGTTTACAATCCAAGTTAATTCTTGTCCATTTACTCCTGATCATATTTTTGTTACGATTTTCACTGACGGTATGATCGTTGAACATGTCTAGAACCTTATTCTAAAATGAGTCATTGTAGGCGTGCGTGTGTTGGTTCACTTCAACCCAAACTTCAGCTAGCAAGATTTCTTCTACTTTTGACCAACGAGTATTCATTTCAAATGTTTGAACTTTGAAACAATTTTGTAAAATAGTTAGATATAGAAGTGTGTGAAAAATAGTGTGTTATAATATGTTATTTATAACCGTTTGAAAGAAAAAAAAATCTAAGCGAAATATGATAGTCAGACACTGATGTGACTATTAAAGGAAATTTTATTTACTACAAAAAATCTAAATGAAATATGACACATTTAGTGATGTGGCCAGTGTCCATTGATGCCAGTGATGTGACCAGTGAAGGAGAATTTTTGTATCACATAAAAATCTACACGAAATATGACAGATTTGACACTGGTGGGGAATTTTTTTATCACATAAAAACAAAATTGAATTTCAAAATTGAAAGTGTGCCTATATATACACATTGGCCATTCACAGACTTCTCACACACACAGACACACACATATTCATAATCAAAATTCAATATCGAAATTCATACTCAATGTCTCGCATAGACTTCTCCCAGCAATTCCCAAGTCACCGTGACTTCTCTCAACAATTTCCAAGTCACCGTGACTTTTCCCAGCAATTCCCAAGCTCCGATGACTCCTCTCAGCAATTTCTAAGCTACAACCTGATTCCAAATGAACCGGTGAACACTCCACCGCAAGATATCTTTCCGGTATTCAAACCGGAAAATGAACCGATAAACAATCCACCGTTTGTCCAACAACAACCCAATCAACCGTTTGTCCAACAACAACCCAATCCACCGATTGTCCAACAACAACCAAATCCGTTTGGACTCACTGAGGATGAACTCCGACTTCTTGAGCAAGATGAGGAAGTTAGAGAGACACAACTAAGAGAACTACAAGAGGAAGCTGTTCGTAGGGAGCAAGAAGTGAAGAACAGGTTTGACAACATAGAAGGAGGGTATTATGCTGGCGAGTTCAAGGAGTCTTCAAGTGAGGAGGAGGTTGGGTCTCAGATGATTCCTTTTATTAATTAGTAGTATCATTTTCGTCATCGTATCGTAGTTTCTATTAATCGTACTATGTATTTTGTGTTTTAACTTTAATGTTTAATGTAATTCGTGTTTTAACTTTAATGTTTAATGTAATTCGTGTTTTAAATGTTATGTAGTTATTACGTGAAGTATTAGTTTTATAGTTAAAGTTTAGTGATGATAATAATTTTTTTTAAGGTGAATAGATCGTTGATGTGTCGCTGAGATGGCAGTGAGTTAATGTTTGATAACGCTCATTTTGTACATATTTTAGTAGCGTTATTCGTATGTTTGTGCATGTTATTTGGTTGTATTTGTGAACATTTTACGAGTAAAAGGTGCAAGAGATGTGTTTAGGTTCAGGTACAACTATGTCTAAGGAAATAACGAAAAGATGAAGAAAAGTTGACAAATAAAGAGTATATGCACGAAGAGAAGTTTTTCGTCCAAGATAAAGTTTCATGCTATGATTATGTCCAAGTTCAAGTAAAGATTGTGAAGTTATATGATGAAGGAAAGAGTCAAGAATAAGTGCTAAAGATGTTTGTTAAAGATGGAGTTTATTGCCAACCCAAGGTTGAAACACTTATGCAAACCTAAGGTTGAAGTTGTGGTTCAAATCCAAGGCTCAAAAGTCCAAAGTGAAAGCACGCAGAAATCTGAACCACAGGTTCATGTCCAAACCACCAGGTTGAGATTGATTTTCGTGGCCAATAGCATCCAAAACACCAGGTTCATGTTTGAACCGGGTGGTTCACGCACTAAAAATCTTCCAAAGTTGCATTTAAGTGTGGAATTAAGTACCATTACTCCAAGGCCGACCATATACCCTCCATGACTCAATTTTCCTGCATTTTTATGACACTTTGTGCCCAAGAAACATGCTTGATGACCAAGGATCATTAAACTATAAATAAAAGTGCTTGGTTAAGTATTTCTTATGCATCAAACACCATTTGATCATCACACCAAATGGAAAACTCTCCCTTACACCATAAGGGCGGATTTTCTACAACTCTCTAAACCCGAAAGACCCTATTCACCCTACCATTCAAGGAGGACGTATCACCAAGAAGTATTGGAGCAATTCTCTAGTGTGATTAGAACGTGTAACGGTTGATTGGAGGCTTGTGGGATTGCTACAAATCCTATTCTTTACTCATTGTAATTGCTACTTGGGTAAACCTTATTATTATTATCAAGATGTTGAATTTTACATTTCATGATTGGTTTCCTTGTATTTCATGTTATGTGTTTGATAATGATAATCTCTTAATGCTTGTTTGGTTATTATGAGAACTTGTGATAAAAGGATGTTTGGATTTAATTAGTATTTGTATGGATTATAATGAAAGACATCATATTTGGTTAAATTGGAACTTGTCATTGTTTATTGTTTTGGTTGATCATTGTTGAGTCTAGAGGCCGAAAGGATTCTCAATAGTGATTAGTTTCAATTCATTAGTCGACAAATGATTTTGATCTTGTACTTTGTGATGATTGTGCAAGTGAATTAATAAACATAACAAGTGAAAGTTTAATAAAGATTAAAGGTCGAAAAGAGTCTTTTAAATACGTGTTCTCATCATCTTTCAAGTAAATGGTACTTCACAAATTGATAACATCAAAGTTTATGGGTCGAAAGAACTCTTTGTTTGTTGTTGGTTTAGGCATGAGTCTTATGACATGACCATTTGATTAAGACTTATGTATAAATGATTTATAAATCACTAGACTATTATAATTGGTTCTATAGGTCGAAAGGATTACCAATGGTAATATGTTTTCCAAACTACACATCCTAATTTCCTTGTGATCATTTGTCCATACAAGTATGCTCTTTGTGTGACTTACATGATGTTTTCATAATTGCTTTTCTTGTTGGTGTGATCCGTGACAATCACAACCTTCAACTTGTTACTTGCTTAAACAATAAAACAACACTTGAGTACAACCAAGTCTCTTGGGACGACCTTGACTTACCAATCCCTTACTACACACGAACGAGTATACTTGCTCGTATGTGTTCCTAGTTAACCGGCAATTCTTGTTTACAAATTTAAAACCCGGTGCTACACGCATCAAGTTTTTGGCGCCGCTGCCGGGGACTTGTTTGTTGTGCTCGTTTGTTTGTTTGATTGTCTTCTTGATTGATATATTGTTTGCTTGCTTGACCATAATTCCGGCAACGTCGCATCAAGTTTTTGGCGCCGTTGCCGGGGATTTGTGTTTGTATTCATGTGTTTGTTTGCTTGTTGCTCTTGCGTGTTCCTTTGATTGATTGTTTGAATTGAATTCTTGTTGAATTGTTCGTTTGTTCGTCTGCCTTGATTGCTTGTTTGCTAGTTTGTTCGAATGCTATATTGCTTTTTCTCATGAATGATTGTTTTCTTGCTCTTGTTTGATTGATTACTTGATTTTTTGCTCACGATGTTTACTTGAATACTTTCCTTGCGTTTTGTTTTAAAAACATCTTAATTCTCATCCTTTGCTTAATGATCTTGGCATCAAAATCAAGTGTTTTGGTGTTGGGATTTTGTTTCATGTCTTCTTGAAATGCTCATTCGAATGTTTGCTTCTAAAGTTTGTGCTCGAAATTGCTTGCGAAAGAAAACCACCAATTGTGTTTGTTTTAATTTTCTTATTTGTTTTGTTATGTTTTTCTTATGTGATCTACATTCTTTGTTTTGTTTTGTTTAATCAATAAAAGTTTTAGAAGTTTAAACTTGATGCTAAAAAAAAAAAACAAAAAAACAAAAAAACAAAAAACAAAAAAATGGCCAAACCGGCGGTTCAATCTCAAACCGGTCCGTTTCAATTAAAATTCATCTCGGTAAAAATTGGTACACCCCGAACCGCCCGGTTCAAAACTCCAACCGCCCAGGGGCAAACCCATTTTTTGTCTCGGTAAATTTTGCACACGGTGCAACCGCCCGGTTCAAACTTGAACTGGGTTTCGCTGTTCATATTTAAAAAAAAAAAAAAAAAAAAAAAAAAAAAAAAAAAAAAAAAAAAAATTCGGTCCAACCGAACGGTTCACTACTGAACCGGCTTTTACTGGTACATAATTTTTTTTTTTTTTTTTTTTTTTTTCTTTTTAAAGTTTTTTTTTTTTTTTTTTTTTTTTTTTTTTTTTTTTTTTTTTCCGCAAAACCATAAGGTCCAAAACCGAATAAAACAGGTCTTAAACCTTTAGTTATAAAAAAAAAAGTTTACATTTGTTATATTTTGTTCATTTTATTTTTTTCGACGTGTTTAAACTTAAAACTAAAGTTGTGTTTTCATTTTTAATTTTGGTACGATATAAATAAGTACTCGTCATTTCTTTTATAGAAAAATAATAATGTTTTCGAACTTTGTGGGTATGTTCCCTGGAAATCCTCACGAGACTTAACTCGTCCACTCGGGCCACCGAGGGGTTTAAAAGGCTTGTTGCATACGCTAAATGCAACCGTGATGCCTACGAAAGTGAGTTTTAGAAAAGTGGGTTGATCTCGTATATTTAACATCTTATCATATGGAGATTCGATCGCGATTTCTTGAACCCGTGAAGTTTCGTTTATCTCGGTCTTTTCTTATCCTATCTTTCCCTATTTTGCATGCTTTGAAGTTTATTTTTGATATTGAGTATAATGCGTAACTTAAGTGTGGGGGAAAGTAAAATAGTGAAAAACGAAACTAGTTTTAAATGTTTATACTTTGGGCCAATTTAAAAGTTTGTATACTTGTTTGCCCTTATAATCTAAGTTGTTTTCATTTAGGATAATATATATTAGAATAATTAGATTATCCCAATGGTGAAATACGGTAAATTTTGAAAAATTTGAGATGTGTCCCGATTAACATTGCAATCCATTTTTAGGATCGATAACATTTTGCTAGCGCATTTATAGCCCTTACCACTGAATTGTGAGGATGTGAGCCTATTTCATATAGAATACATCTTTTATGCTTGAATCGTTTGCTATGAGTGTGCCAGTGATTTTATTTATTCTAGAACTTGTACTTGCAAATCATTACCGGACCGTAGTGAGATCACATTCGGGTGATATAAGTGTATTCGGGTGATAAAGAGGCACCATTAGGATTAAACCAAATGTCCTTCATTTTACATCATAAGATATATTAGCTAGCCACATCGGTTAGTTAACCTCCAATATGAACCCATTTGTTAGCGCTAGATACCCTTACCCTTTGAGCCATTCATTTCTTTTATTTAAACCAGAAAAATACAAAAAGATTTTACACTTTAAACCTTAGCCTAACCCTTTGTCAAAGTCTAAATGGTGGGTTGCTAGTTGCTTAGAATGTTGGAATGTTTTTGATGATTATGAGTTAGCTACACTTTATCATTTGTGTGTGCCATTCTGACAAAAGACGAAGACTGCAGCTTCTAATTTGTATTTTTGGGCTGATGCTTATGCGAAGTGTGGGGGAAATATAGCCAATGTGCTATAAAGCTGAAGAGAAAGAAAGTTGTGTGATATGTTGCTAGCCAATGTGCTAAATATGAAGAATATTATTATGGCGAATCGATGTATCGATGTGTGAAAGTTCAAGGAAGAGGAAGATAGTGACTATAATCATTTCCGGAATTGTGGTTTGTTCGTAACTAGCAACATGGGACTTAGACTTGACTTTATTTTTCTTTTAAAACTAATTTCATAAAATATTCCAATGCCTTATCCCTACCTTTTGGCTTCGTGAATATATCAAATGTACAAATATTCTAGTGACCATCCGGTTCTTGAGTGATTGAATAACGCGCCAGCGATCTAAGGTATATTACTTTAGTGACCATCCGTTGTTTGAGTAAATCAAGAATTCGCGCTAGCGATCTATTATGTTTTTGCATGAGATATTTGAACATAAGCCCAATATTACCCTTTAGCCTTACAACAACCCGAATAAAAGTCCTCTTTAGATGTTTACATTTGGTGCTTACGCCATGTCGGTGGAGTTTTGTTTCTTGTACAAGCCTATGGTAATAAACAAATCATGACTGAGCAATATGAGTGTGATTTTATTGATCCACCACTAAATTGAGTGTTGAGTAAATTATACTTTCATTCCTTTTCGTGAGGTGCTTAGCCATGTTATCAAGCGAGAGAATCCATAGGGTATTGTCAAACATCTCGGTTTTTCACCACTAAAGCTTAAACGATGAGTCTTATCTCGTACTTGTACTTAGTAGATTTGCATCACATTTTTATTAATCATTTTTATACACCATGTGGGATATATTTTTCTTAATTTCTATATTTGCTTGAGGGCAAGCAAACCCTTAAGTGTGGGGGTGTGTGCGCTCATTTTTCGCTTATTTATTAGGGAAAAAAAACCAAAAAGATTTTTCTATATTTGTTAGATTTTCATAAAAAAAAAATTCTTTCTTTTCATTTTATCATTTAGCTATGCATTTTAATTTTATTTTTCTTTTCTTAGATTTGCTTGAGGGCAAGCAAAGTTTAAGTGTGGGGGATTTGATAACGCTCATTTTGTATATATTTTAGTAGCATTATTCGTATGTTTGTGCATGTTATTAGGTTGTATTTGTGAACATTTTACGCTTAAAAGGTCCAAAAGATGTGTTTAGGTTCAGGTACAACTATGTCGAAGGAAATAACGAAAAGATGAAGAAAAGTCGACAAATAAAGAGTATATGCATGAAGAGAAGTTTTTCGTCCAAGATAAAGTTTCATGCTATGATTATGTCCGAGTTCAAGTAAAGATTGTGAAGTTATATGATGAAGGAAAGAGTCAAGAATAAGTGCTAAAGATGCTTGTTAAAGATGGAGTTTATTGCCAACCCAAGGTTGAAACACTTATGCAAACCTAAGGTGGAAGTTGTGGTTCAAATCCAAGTCTCAAAAGTCCAAAGTGAAAGTGTGCAGAAATCTGAACCACATGTTCATGTCCAAACCACCAGGTTGAGATTGATTTTCGTGGTCAGTAGAATCCAAACCGCTAGGTTCATGTTTGAATCGGGTGGTTCACGCTCTAAAAGTCTTCTAAAGTTGCATTTAAGTGTGGAATTAAGTACCATTACTCCAAGGCCGACCATATACCCTCCATGACTCAATTTTCCTGCATTTTTATGACACTTTATGCCCAAGAAACATGCTTGATGACCAAGGATCATTCAACTCTAAAAAAAAGTTCTTGGTTAAGTATTTCTTATGCATCAAACACCATTTGATCATCACACCAAATGGAAAACTCTCCCTTACACCATAAGGGCAGATTTTCTACAACTCTTTAAACCCGAAAGACCCTATTCACCCTACCATTAAAGGAGGACGTATCACCAAGAAGTATTGGAGCGATTCTCTAGTGTCGTTAGAACGTGTAACAGTTGATTGGAGGCTTGTAGGTGTAACACCCCAAAAATCGAGTCCAGCGAAAGCATACATGTCACTAGGGTGCCACTCAATTGGTATCATAACACAAGTACAAGGAATGGTTTTTATCTCAACCATTTAGAATAATTTTCATTATCAAAATATTCAATTTACATCGTTCAAAAATAGTGCGGGTATATAGGCCCATATAAGAGTTTAAGTGGTCCCAAATATATGTCAGAGTTGTCTATGACCATGCCATGCCATGCCAAAGCCTTCAACAGTTAGCTATCGCCTTAAACCTGAAAATACATGCTAAAAAGTGTCAACACGAGGTTGGTGAGTTCATCGGTTTGTATAATAAAATAGTAGTATTCTGAGTTCAATAGAGAGTTTTGTGACCGTTGTGTGGCTTACAATGTCATGAAAATAGTGTTTACCTTACAGTAAAATGAGAATTGTGGACCATGAGTATAGTGTGTAATCATTAAAACGAATATAATGTCACATAGTAAATAGTCTATTACGCTAGCACTAAGTTCATGCAACCGAAGCTATAACAGTGTGCATACTCAAAGAGTATGTAATCATAAATTGGGCCCGGCAAGTGTTTATCCTAGACACTTGTGTTTGACATGGTATACGTTCGCGTATGCCTATCCGGTCAAACCGAACGGGGGAGTTACCCCCAATAGATCTATTTATAACATGCGCGCTTCCCAACAGGAATTAACGGTTCATGAGATGGGCATAATTGGGACATAACAGGGCATAGGCTAATCCACGTAATAGCATAAATAGCAGTGTTTGGTCCATAAAATAGTTTTGCATGTTTCTCACCCCAATAAAAACAATTATAAAAGAGTGGGGCTATAAACTCACATATTTGATTCAAACACTTGTGTCCGTGAGAAAATAATCAAGTATGCAACCAATGTACACATAGATACATTTGAATAATCAATCAAATATTCAGCAAAACAGTAGTGTTGGAGTAAACAATTGCACATTCAAATAAAATAAGCATTGAGTTTAGTTAAAAACGAGCATGTATTCTCCCCCAAAATAGTTTAAAAACAAAAAGGTAGGGGTCATGAACTCACCTCTGCAAATAGCAGTCTGATAGTAAAAAGTCAAGTATTGACAATGTGCGGCACCGACACGCGACCTAGATTAGTATGGCAAGTTTAGTTTACAGATTCAGGTTTAAGACTCGATGAAGTTTACATAAGTTAAAAGTTTTAAAGTGTTTATGCCATTGTTGCTTGTGTGGCAGCATTTTTATTTAAAATAGTTTTCTAAGCGTTTACAAGTATTGGCTCTTGGAAGTGTATAAGTATATGAGTAGATAATAAAACATCAAGGACGAACAAACCTTGGGTTCGACAATATCCGAGAGACGAAGTAAGGAAGAGCAATTGCAATGAGTGTTAGATGTTGGCGGTATATGGTAACATTGATGTTAGAAGTACATATTCTTATTTGACTAAGTGTACCTATATAAAATGTTTATTACTATTACGAGTGAAAGTATGAAATTAAGCGATGGTTTTATTTAAAGCGTTTATATTTAAGATAAGCTAGTAAACTATATGTTTTGAAAATGTTTCGCTTATCGTTCATTCGTTAGTTTTGCTAAAGGCACTTTAAGCGTAGGACTTTTACGAAAGTTGGGTATGACCCGTAAATATGTTTTTGCATTATCGAGATGATTAAAGGTTAAAATTTTCATATTATAATCGGGAATCGCGGTTTAGTGTTTATTAAAATAAGTTTTGTAAATTTGAGTGGGTTACGCTTAGGATTGAATAAACCATGAGTATAACCTAACGATTTGAAATTAAGTAATAACCATTTTGATTAAAATTATAATTTTGTGTGTAGTGTATTGAGTTTTGTTTTAGAAACTTGTTTATATATAGTGTCATAAAGCTTCAAGTGTGTCGTGAGCTTTTGACGAAGTTGATAAGACGAAACATGAATGTGGACAGTCGCAGAATGAGTCGAATGAAACAAGCTAAACAACGCACCCTTAAGTTGGGGTTATGTGGGCTTTGGTCCAAGACTAACAGACACACCCCCTTAGCTGCGAATGGGCTTTAGCCCAATGATGAGACAAATAACTAGTTCACAAATTTTTATAATCAGATTTATGGCTAAGTTTTTGCTGCTATTTCATTCGATAGTAGGAAGGAGGGACATAAGATTTGATTCGAAGTGTGACATAGATACAAAGTTAGGGAAACAACTTAACACCCTTTTTGTGTTTTAGTTTATAACAATCAAAAGAAAATGACGCAAAGTATCGTTTCATAAGCAAGACACAAAGCAAGAAATTTTAGTTAATAGATTTGCGGCTAGATTTGTCAAAACAAACACACCCGGATTAACCTTGAGCCAAGACGATGACTACCCGACCACCCTTGTGGATCATGGGTGTCGACTGAGATTCACAAAGAACGACTATTCCTAGTTGGGCTTCGACCAAACGCAAACAATAATCCAACACTCAAATCATATCAATACTACTCTCGAGCATATCAAAATATGGAGTGACACTATGACTAAACAAAATAACGCCGAGTCAAAACGATCTTTCTCAAATGGATTCAATTCAAAAATCAAACACTTCCAAGTACATGCCAAAGAAAAACTGATTTCAATTTAATTTATAACGTTTACCACACAAGATTAACATAAACAGATTCATCACTAGAACTACCTAATAAATTTTGTTAACAACAAACCTTACTAGTTTGCCAAAATTAATTTAGGTCGATTCAAGCTTTATCAAAACTAACTTAATCAATTTCTTTTTTTTTTGTATACAATTCAATTGTTCATCAAGATCAGAAGCGAACAAAAATCAATTTACACATACTATTATTTATAGATCGAATGAGATAAAAATATCAAGAATTTTGAAAACTCTTACAATAAGTAGAGCCGATTAAGAAGAAGGCCAAGGAAAGATAGAAAACTAATCCGATTCAAGCAAATCCACAAACCCCTCCACAAAAGCGAAACCCTTTGAAAACTAACTACGAATTTGTTGTGAAGCTTTTGATAGAGTGGTGGGTTTGCAAATGTGAGCCGATTATAAATCGAAATCCTTTCAAGACCTTGATCTTGTGGAGACTTTTGTAAGTGAGATTTGAAGGTGTGTGACTCTTCCTTGTGGCTGCGACTGGAATAAAAAGGAGAAGAATAGCAAAGATTGACCATCCTTTCTTGGGTTTCAGTTGATTTGTAGTCGACTAGGGAAGTCGTCCCCCCTACTCTTCATCCTCTTGCGCTGACATCGAGGTGGTGACAAGGTGGTCAGACCTGGGTGGCTTTAGAGATGCTAGGGACCTCTTGGAATTTTGTTATCATTGAGATGGATCAGGGAGATAGAGCGAAGCAGAAGGGAGAGAGAGAAAAGACGCAGAGATGCGTCTGTTTGTGAGAGAGTGAAGGGATAACGTATTTATCTTATCTTTTTTTTTTTTTTTTTTTTTTTTTTTTTTGATAAGGGTATGTAAAGGTGAGTGTTTAAATAAAGTGAGTGTGGAATAAAAAAGGTGCTCATTTGCTAAATAAAATAGTCATGCGTGAAAAGCTCTTGGTTTTTGTAATATTCGTGGGGATTTAAGCGAACCTCGGGTTTTTATTGGATTCCGGTTTAGTTTCAATGCATTTCCGGATAGTTGAGAATGTGATCATCATTATCTTTGAGTGTATTCTATAATAGTAATATATAAAAACACTATTTTTGGTTTCTGTTTAATGAACACGTGTTTATGCCATTACTAGTTTGTGTCGGATCGCGTGTGGTGTTGTGTGCGAGATATTTTCCGAAATAGTTATGTAAGCTCATGTATGCTTAGATAAATAGTTGGGTAATAATAAATTGACATTTATTATTTAAAATTAGTTTGGAAAATTTCGGTTTGTTACAGTAGGATTGCTACAAATCCTATTCTTTACTCATTCTAATTGCTACTTGGGTAAACCTTATTATTATAATCAAGATGTTGAATTTTACCTTTCATAATTGGTTTCCTTGTATTTCATCTTATGTGTTTGATAATGATAATCTCTTAATGCTTGTTTGGTTATTATGAGAACTTGTGATAAAAGGATGTTTGGATTTAATTAGTGTTTGTGTGGATTATAGTGAAAGACATCATATTTGGTTAAATTTGAACTTGTCATTGTTTATTGTTTTGGTTGATCATTGTTGAGTCTAGAGGCCGAAAGGATTCTCAATAGTGATTAGTTTCAATTCATTAGTCGACAAATGATTTTGATCTTGTACTTTGTGACGATTGTGCAAGTGAATTAATAAATATAACAAGTGAAAGTTTAATAAAGATTAAAGGTCGAAAGGAGTCTTTTAAATATGTGTTCTTATCATCTTTCAAGTAAATGGTACTTCACAAATTGATAACATCAAAGTTTATGGGTCGAAAGAACTCTTTGTTTGTTGTTGGTTTAGGCATGAGTCTTATGACCTGACCATTTGATTAAGACTTATGTATAAATGATTTATAAAAACACTAGACAATTATAATTGGTTCTATAGGTCGAAAGGATTACCAATGGTAATATGTTTTCCAAACTAAACATCCTAATTTCCTTGTGATCATTTGTCCATACAAGTATGCTCTTTGTGTGACTTACATGATGTTTTCATAATTGCTTTTCTTGTTGGTGTGATCCGTGACAATTATAACCTTCAACTTGCTACTTGCTTAAACAATCAAACAACACTTGAGTACAACCAAGTCTCTTGGGACGACCTTGACTTACCAATCCCTTACTACACACGAACGAGTATACTTGCTCGTATGTGTTCCTAGTTAACCGGTAATTCTTGTTTACAAATTTAAAACCCGGTGCTACACGCATCAAGTTTTTGGCGCCGCTGCCGGGGACTTTTTTGTTGTGCTCGTTTGTTTGTTTGATTGTCTTCTTGATTGATATATTGTTTGCTTGCTTGATCATAATTCCGGCAACGTCGCATCAAGTTTTTGGCGCCGTTGCCGGGGATTTGTGTTTGTATTCATGTGTTTGTTTGCTTGTTGCTCTTGCGTGTTCCTTTGATTGATTGTTTGAATTGAATTCTTGTTGAATTGATCGTTTGTTCGTCTGGCTTGATTGCTTGTTTACTAGTTTGTTAGAATGCTATATTGCTTTTTCTCATGAATGATTGTTTTCTTGCTCTTGTTTGATTGATTACTTGATTGTTTGCTCATGATGTTTACTTGAATACTTTCCTTGCGTTTTGTTTTAAAAACCTCTTAATTCTCATCCTTTGCTTACTGATCTTGGCATCAAAATCAAGTGTTTTGGTGTTGAGATTTTGTTTCATGTCTTCTTGAAATCCTCATTCAAATGTTTGCTTATAAAGTTTGTGCTCGAAATTGCTTGCGAAAGAAAACCACCAATTGTGTTTGTTTTAATTTCTTATTTGTTTTTGTTATGTTTTTCTTATGTGATCTACATTCTTTGTTTTATTTTGTTTAGTCAATAAAAGTTTTAGAAGTTTAAACTTGATTCTAAAAAAAAATAGCCAAACCGTCGGTTCAATCTCAAACCTGTCCGGTTCAATTTAAAATTCGTCTCGGTAAAAATTGTTGAGTCTAGAGGCCGAAAGGATTCTCAATAGTGATTAGTTTCAATTCATTATTCGACAAATGATTTTGATCTTGTAATTTGTGACGATTGTGCAAGTGAATTAATAAACATAACAAGTAAAAGTTTAATAAAGATTAAATGTCGAAAGGAGTCTTTTAAATATGTGTTCTCATCATCTTTCAAGTAAATGGTACTTCAAAAATTGATAACATCAAAGTTTATGGGTCGAAAGAACTCTTTGTTTGTTGTTGGTTTAGGCATGAGTCTTATGACATGAGCATTTGATTAATACTTGTGTATAAATGATTTATAAAACACTAGACTATTATAATTGGTTCTATAGGTCGAAAGGATTACCAATGGTAATATGTTTTCCAAACTAAACATCCTAATTTCCTTGTGATCATTTGTCCATACAAGTATGCTCTTTGTGTGACTTACATGATGTTTTCGTAATTGCTTTTCATGTTGGTGTGATCCGTGACAATCATAACCTTCAACTTGTTACTTGCTTAAACAATCAAATAACACTTGAGTACAACCAAGTCTCTTGGGACGACCTTGACTTATGATTCCCTTACTACACACGAACGAGTATACTTGCTCGTATGTGTTCCTATTTGGTTGGTAATTCTTGTTTATAAATTTAAAACATGGTTGCTAACCGCACATCAATGTTTAACTCAAGTGATGATACCTTATGCTCTACAAAAATTCAAATATATAACTTACTTTCTATATCATTTACCACACTTTCATATTCATATTAACTCGACTTTTAACATATTTTAGTTTTTCTCAAAGATCTCATCAAAGACAACACAAATAAGAAAATAATTACAATTTTATACATCATATACATTTCCAATAACACGAAAAAAGACCCCAAACCCTAATCCCTTAACATGCCAAACAAAACACTAAAACATAACCCTAAAATTAAATACCTTACATATCGTTTCTCACTTTAGGCGATTTTTTTTAAACACAGTGGGCCCCAAATAAGAAGAAAGAGAAACAGATCGCCACAAATTTTATGTGATTTAGTTTTATTTAACACTGTGGGCCCCAAACATGAAGAAAGAGAAACAAATCGCTGCAACTTTTATGTAGTTTTTTTTAATATTGTGGGCCCAGATTATAGGAGAGAGAAATAATTCACATAAACTAAGGGCCCGTTTGGTTTCTTGGAGGTTTAGGTTTTAAATTCGGATTTGGTTTAAGATTTGAATTTAGAGAGGGAAAAAATATAATATGTAATTATAAAAATAATATTTTATAAGTTAGTTAATAAAACAATATAAAAAATTTATGATAGTGATAATTTTTTATTAATTTTTTGAAAATGTTGTGAGAAGGTAAATAAAAGTAGGACCCATTTTGGTTATGAATTGACCAAAAGACACCATATTAGTGTAGAATTATTTTTTGCTACCATGTCCCACTAAATCGATTCCTAATTTGTACCAGACAACAGTTATTGGGTTTGAAAGGATTCCTTGAATCCAAAACTAAGAAGCGAAATATGTGGCCTTTTTGGGATGAAAAAAATTGATCCACTCCCAGACAACCACTTTCAACAGTGGCCTATCTGCAGTAATTTTGGCAATGCGAAAATTACGACAGAGCCCTTGCCCAACTCCTTGTGTCTGCAACTACCCAAACTTTTTCTCCATTACAAAAATACCCCAAGATCACGTTTATATATATACGCGACATTGAAGAAGGTAACGTGGCACATATCTATTGGACAAAGAAAAAAAACACATTACAATGTCGCATATATATACAATACATACATGAGATTTCGTTGGGAATGAGTAAACCATGAAAAAGCTTACCGGAAATAAGTTTTGATATAACAATTCATCTGGTCTGAGCTATTTGTATTCGTGTCGCTTAAATTTGTACACATATCTAAATTTTTAGCGTATGTTACATGTGTTTTTGTAGTGGTGGTGATAAAAATAGTGGTGGTGCTTTTGATGGTGTTGTTGTGACAGTGGTGGTGGTGGCGGCGTCAGTTTGGTGGTGTTGTTGTGACAATGGTGGTGGTGACGTCAGTTTGGAGGTGTTGGTTGTGGTGGTAAGAAATTGGTGTTGTGGTGGTGGCTGCGGTGGTGACTGAGTTATCGGTTGTTGGCTGTCATTATGGCGGATTATTGGGTATTTCGCAATATTTAATTTGTTTTTTCATTACATCTATAGTTTATTTGTTATGTATATGTTTTGTAATATATATTTAATGTTTTTGTTATTTTAGGATTATGCTGCGAAAATTACATGTAGCAGTAGTTTGTCTTTAATTAGTGACATTAGAGATCTGATATTGAACACCCCTAAAGAAAAATTATTTAGGGAAACATGTTTTGGTTGGTTGATAGATATACCGAAAATGCAAGAGAGTGGGGTGTTAATACATTATTTTATATGCCACCAAGTGCCGTGTGAAGAGGGAGAGACAGAGATAGTTCCTTTGAGATATCGTGTACGTGATCTTGATCGGGTAGGTGAGGTTGAGATTAAGTTTGGTAGGGAGGAATTCTGTCTAGCTACGAGTTTAAGGTTTGGGACAGATTTTAGGAAGCCTTATGAAGATGGACCTAATTTTTTTAGGAGACGAGTGTTCCCTTCGTCTACTGATTCCCATAAAATACAAGTTGGTATGTTGTTAAAAAAGATAAAAAGCAAAGAGTTTAGTGATTTGAGTGACATAGATGGTGTTCGCCTTTGTTTGTTAGGCGTCTTGATGTTGGTGTTGAAAGGGATTGAGATTAAGAATGTAGTTGACGGATTTTTATTTAGGTTAGTCGAGGATTTAAATATGTGGAATGTGTATCCGTGGGGGTCGTATGTATGGCCAACATTGTACAAACATCTAAAGGATGCAGCAGTTAAGCATAGCGAATTGCACTTTGCCAAGGGGAGGGATCCTGATTCACCTCCTAAGTACACGTTGAACGGCTTTATATGGGCTTTCAAGGTATGTCATTTATATATTTATAAAGTTCATGTATATGTATACTGTTAACGAATTTAAACGAAATTACCTTTTTTTTTATAGATTTGGATATTGGAGATGTTCTCAAATGGTGCGACCCCTTACTTTTTTTTATCATCATCAAGTGTTGCATCCCCGATCACTTGCATGGAGTTATAAAAAAATGGTCTTTAAAGAGCGTATAGACAGGTTTTTGGATGGCCAATTGCGTGTGAATTTTAGATATGCACTTACTTTTTAACTATATGATTATAATATTTTTGGGGTTTTTTTAATGTCGTATATATATTTCCATGTTTTTTTAAAGGTACAACGACCTTTGCCGAGGCTTACACCGGATGAAGTTGAGGAAATGACCGAGTGGTGGGCTCATAGTAGAGCGTATTTTGATGGGAATCCGGTCGCACCTCCAGTGATACAGCCACCAGTAAACTCATCTATGGATGATGATATTCCGCCGGTAATTTTACAAAAGTTTAAGGCGTATGACACGATGTTCCAACAACATCAATTGAATTTGAAACAACTTGCTGAGGTATTGTGGTAAATAGTTTACGTTAATTTATTTATGTTTTGATTATTGTTTGATTAAAAAATTTTATGCAGAAATACGGAGTTCAAAATAAACCAACAATACATAAAGGATCAAGCTTTGTTGGTGATGAAAATGTTGGTTTTAGTGACTTTAGTGTGATTCAAAACACACATGTATTTATTTTTTGTGCTTTTATGTTTAATATTTTAAGCTTCGTTGGATAGTAATTGTACGTTATAATTTTATAATTAGGCATTACCACACACCGGCCATCCACTTCGTGGGCCACCGAACGACTCTTTCTTTGAAGGTGTTCGTGTACCTACACCGCCTGTGACTTCTACATATCCATCCCCGTTTCCTTCCACCGAACATACTGCTAACCGTACACCAATGGTGTTTTCCTCATTTGCCATGCCTATTGATCACCAAGCAGGTCCATCTTACGCCCCTGACATTGCTCCTGACATCCGGGTAACCTATTAATTCTCGATTATTTTTTTTTCATTATTTCTAGACAAAAATACATCATTGGTCCCTAAACTTTCCACAAAACATCGCCATGCACCCTAAGTTTTGAAAATTATCGTGGTACGTCCAAACCTCAAGGTTTTGAGGCCGATTGCGTCCTTTGACCTGGAATTCAAAGGTCAACGCCCATTTTTAGTTATATCATCAAGGGATAATAGACCAAACACATTTTCAACCATATCTAAGTTAAATCTAACCCAAACTTCTTTAACATCATCATTTTGTGCCTTAGTTGTTGTTTCCCTGAAGTTACTAAGCATGGATCTTGATGGAAATTGACTATATTAGTGTGTTCTTTCCTCAAATGGTGTATTGTTAACATCTCGTTAAGTAAGAAGTTACTAAATTATATCATGACTAAAATACACCGTTGGTCCCTACGTTTTGAGGTAGCAAGTGCTTCACCTAAAGTTCTTGCATCTGCTGTCACAACATCTACAAGGGAGAAGGTTAAGATCTCATTAAGTAAGAAGGTAAAGATGTCGTTAAGTACGAAGGTTACTAAATTTAAATCATGACTAAAATGCACCGTTGGTCCCTAAATGCTTGTAAATGTGTTCATATTTCCAACAAATACCCCATCAAAAGCTAAAAAAAACCCTAAAACTCTCTCCCCTAGTGGCGAAATCCGGCCACCCCTTCCCCCTCCTTCCACTCGCAAAAACTACCATTAAACCGCCTCTCTATTGTTCTTGTAATGATATGCAATCGGTTTTTAAGGGTAGTTATCATCTGGGAAGGGGTGTGCTATTGATTTTCATGTCTTATTGTCCTGATTTCATCGCTGTTTCTAAACCCTAATCGTTTTTTCTTTAAGTCGGTTTCTAATCGATTCTTTTGTTAGGGTTTATATCCATTGATTTATTTATACCCTAACCGATTACCAGCCCTATCTTTTAATCGTTATATGGTTTTTCCAAACCATTAACGATTTCTTTTCTTCTTGTAATCGCTTGTTACGGTTTGCTATTTTGTTTTGATCGCATAGTCTTTATTGGGATTAACTTTTACGATCTACTTGCTATTGGTTTAAGATGGGACGGCGTTCTTGAATCCCTAACGATTTAGGGTTTTGGATTTGGTGCTTTATTGATTAATTTATAAACGCCTGTTGGGTTTTTTTTGAATCGATTTGTTCTATGGTTATGTAAGTCGGTTTGACTTATAATTTATACATCGATTTCTTGTTGATTGGTTGGATCTCTTGATGTTTACACGCACGAATCCCTTTTTAGGGTTTGTATTTAATGGGATCTGATCGTTTGTTGATGATGCTCTTTAAGGTTTATGAAGCCCTATTTAGGGTTTCAACATTCTCTTGGGTTGTGATCTGGTTGTTTCATGATGATTACCCTTTAGTAGGTTGGTTGTTGATTATTACTTCAGGTTATCACATGGTTCTTCATGTTTAGAAGGGTTTGAGGGGAGATGTTAAGCTTGTCGATCTTGCTGATTGTTAGGGTTTTTTCGTAAACTCTATGGTTTTATCTTTCATCTCATACTATGGTGACGATGTTGTATGTTTGGGCACATTCTCTGCTTTTGGAGAATTGAGATCATGATTGTTTGATGCATGATTTGAAATACGCTATATGAGGGTTTACTTCAGTTTTGCTTTTTGCGTATGGTTTGCATGCATGGGGTTATTGTTGTGTAATGGTGACTTGTTAACAACCTATGGTTTTGGCTCAAGACCTGCTGCTCATTCGCTTCTCATCAATTGGTCTTGGTATGGTTGGTGCTGGTTATCATGGCGGTTTAATGCTGTTGATCGTTATTGTTGGATGTTCTTATGGCCCTTGATTCTTAGCATGTTTCATCCTTCAAAGACAAGATTGTCATTCATTTTTTTTTTGGTCTGCTGATCGATGATGCTGGATGTTATGGTGGTCATGTTTATTATTGGTGTTTGCATATGAATTGTTCCTTGTTTTCTTCATGTGACTCATTCGTATTTATTGGAAGATTGGTTCAAGTTCATATATGCTGGAAGGTTGGGTCGATTAGACCATGTTTATGCTTCAAGTTCGATTTGCTACGGAAGTCACTCTTATTAGGTTATTAGATTATGCTTTTGCATAATACTAATAGAAGACGCAATTGGTTGAAGCTGGAAGTTTGCATGTTTAAGATTTGGATCGCTAAGATGACTATGAAGACTTAAATGTTTATTTGAGTTGTGATGTATTGTATTTTTATTGCTAGTCATGGTTAGTTGTATTTAGATTTGTTAGTTATAAGAATGGCCTGTCATTCTTATATAGTGGTTGTGGTAGTGTCTTTAGGGACTTCGATGAGAGACTCACTCTCATCCATTGTACTTAAACATTTTCTTTTAATGTATTTTACCGGGTACAGGATTACTCCCCTTTACCCAAATATTTCCAACAAATAATGGGGAATCAAAGAGTCCAAAAATGCTTCTAAAATTTAATACAGACTCTTCATTTTCCTCATTATTTGTGTATATATTGGCTACTTCCACATGTTGCTGCATACCAATCTTATATCATCAACCTCAAACACATCAATCACATTCACTTGAAATCATGTTGTCCAGAAACAAAAGACCAAGAGATGCAGATGCTATCGAAGACAAGGAATTGAGCAAAAGACCAACTACTGAAGCAAATGTAGCAGCAGAAAACCCTGTATCTAACCAACAACAGTCGCCAAAAGTTGAAGGTGATGAAAGCTGGTACTATCAACTAGAAGCTGCGTTAGAACAGGAGGAAGACGGAAAGGAGAAGGAAGAAGCAAAGGAGCAGGAAGAAGGAAAAGAGGAGGTAGGAGGAAGCCATGCTGAAGTGAAACAAGGAAGGCGTTCTGCAGCGGTAGAGGAGCATTGGAAAGAGAAAGCTACAATTAGGAAATTAGAAAAAAATGGATAAAAAATGATGAAAGTGAAGAAGATGAATGTTTAGAAACATTTAGTTACAATGATGTACATTTGGCATACGCTCCGGATTAATGTCATTATATAACGAAACAAATTTTAAATGATAATTTTAATCTTGATTTTCTGAGTTTTTGCTTTCAATTGCATGTTTGCATCTGCATATGCAGTTTAGCAAGTGTTTGGATTTAACCAGTTTGACTTTCACAAGTCAACATACACCCAAAAATTGAATGACTGTGTAACCAACGGTGTATGTTAGTGACCAACAGTGTATTTTACTTATGATATAATTTAGTAACTTCTTACTTAACGAGATGTTAACAAAACACAATTTGAGGAAAGAACACACTAATACAGTCAATTTCCGTCAAGATCCATGCTTAGTAACTTCAGGGAAACAACAACTAAGGCACAAAATGATGATGTTAAAGGATTTTTGGTTAGATTTAACTTAGATATGGTTGAAAATGTGTTTGGTCTATTATACCCTTGATGATATAACTAAAAATGGGCGTTGACCTTAGAATTCCACGTCAAAGGATGCAATCGGCCTCAAAACCTTGAGGTTTGGACGCACCATGACGATTTTCAAAACTTAGGGTGCATGGCGATGTTTTGTGAAAAGTTTAGGGACCAACGGTGTATTTTTGTCTTATTTCTATTTGATTTCTGATTGTGTTTCTTCTATCAATTCTATGTTTAATAATCATTGTGAAGTTCATTTTTTTTATTCTTTTTTAAGGATGCGACCGAGTGACCCAGGAGGGATTGTCATCCGGGTAAATATCAGCAATATCCTTGCACCCAACAGGGACCGACCACTATCCTTCCTAAGAAACGTGGTGCTAAGAGTAAACAAAAAAAGAGTACCTCGAACATTCCACCGTTTAATCTAGAAGAAGATGCGGTTGGTGAGGATGCACAGGATGATGATATTACCTTTGTTGGTTGTGGTATTAGAACACCTTTAATAGTTGATACTGTTGACCCTAATAAGGTAATACTAAAAATGTTTTAAATTTATTAGCATGAAGTTTATAATTAACAAAGTTGTAACGATATTGTATCTTATCTTTTGTTTTCACGTAAAGCGTATGCAATATTTAAGTTTTGAGCAATTCCTCATAAACCCATGTCAGATATACCTTGACTACCTTCTAAAGGGTTGGGTAGTAGAGCTTACGTTCTTTCAACAACTAGTTCCGAATTTATACAAGATGGGCACTGATCCAGGACCAGCGGATAAAATTGGTTGGTTGTCTGACGATGTAAGTGTATTGTTTTATTTTTAAAAGGTTTAGATCATTATAGTTTTAATAACGTTAAATGATTTAGTTTAATCTTTTGAATCAGCAAATGAATGGTTGGATAGAGATATTAATAAGAAATAGGGAAGCTAATGTTCCATGGACAGTTTCTAAATCATGGACTGCATCGAATTATCCGACCGGAAATGGTCGTCGTGTACCCATGCTTTTCATAGCTCCTTCAATTAGGGGAACATTGGATGGTAGCACACGTCCATATCCGTCATGGGATAATGTACGTTGGGTAAGTAAATATCTTTCAACGTTTATTAGGTTTGTATAAATTACTCTTTACTAGATTATTAAATTGTATATATTTAAATAAATTTTCTATGTAGGTGGTGATGCCGATGAATGCAGGAGGGAATCATTGGGTGACTGTAATTATTGATTTACCTTTATCCAGATTGTTGGTTCTCGACTCTATGCATAGCAGTCAACGTTGTAGAGAAATAAGAGAGTATGTACTGGAATGGACCGAAGCTCTTAACCGATGTTTAGAAGTGCTAGGACATTTCATCAAAACACAACGTCGACACTACAATTTCGAATTTCATTACAACGACGAACCTTATATGGTCCCACAACAAGGAAATTTTAGTGATTGTGGAGTAATCACTTGTTGGCTAATACATGAGTTTGTTACGGGTAAATGGCCACCAAAAGTTGTGACTAGTGATGTCGTAGGCTTTTTCTCGAGTATTAGATATAGCATGGCTAAGATGTTTTACGACTGTCGGTGTGAGGAGACTAGTATGTATGGATATGATTAACTAAGAGCATACTTCATGTTTTTAGTTTTAGGTTTCCACTAGGATGAAATGCTCTTCTATGTTGTAGGCTCTTTTTTTTTTAAACTTTTATTTGCTATAATTTTCAAGCTTTTATTCAATTATTATTCCACTACATGAAGGACGCAATACAATGAAAAAAGGCGACGTTGTCTTACATAAACACTAAATAGACAATATTAAACCTAAACGTAGGAAATAAATATGTAAAGATTCAGCCAATCAAACCGGTATCCTTGTTGAAAACCTCGTCCATGTTCCTTAGTGTTATGTTAAGACAAGGGGATGTTGATTTTGGGGTAAACACCGAAACATTACGAAGTACATTCACAGCTCCGACTTTGATGGACTTTTTGTAACCCGCCTCTTCTGTAAGGACTTTGTGATGAATTGCACCAGAAATTGTCCCCGTTGGATCTTTTAGTGTCACTGTAAGCTCACCCAGCACGTTAAGCGTACAAGAATTGATTACAACTACAACAAGTTCAAGTTTACCTTTTACGCAGTTCTTTTTAATATCGCCAAGACAACCAGTTACGATGACACCTTTATCATTAAGCAGCTTATGAATCGCGCTCAGCCATGGCCCACAAGTAAAATGTTCATCCTCAGTGACATCCTCATTTATTTTCTTTACATATTCTTGTGTTGGTACTAGACAATATTCGGGGCCACCTTCACTAATGGCTGTATTTTTGCGAATAATAGCCGCTTGAAGAATACCAGCAGGACCGGGTATTATCCTAGCCGGATTGTTTGAAGAGGTTGAAGAACCCCCATCATTATGTTGGGTAGCGTATGTTGTGTAGAAACCCAGTACTCCTTGATCGTTGCGGGCTCTAGACTTGATAAGTCTAATGTTAACTATATCTAGGAATGATAATGTTCATAAGATCAATAACTTAGCGGAATAAGAACAATATCATAAACAAGGTTTTTCATTGATAATCTCTAACACTAATATAATTAACATGTTCTACTTTGATCAAGATAGAACATGTTATCTAGTCTAAAACACTAATAATCCCTAGGCGTTTATCTCCTATGCCTAGGTTACACACACACACCTTTACTAGACGTCTACATTATGGAAGACTTGAATTATTTAATTTAGTGACCCATGTCCTCTTTATATACTAGAGGATTAGGGTTTACAAGATACTACGAAGGACTAATAAATAAAACTTCTTTTGCAAGCAAGTCCTTCCCATCTTTTGTAAAATTCCTTCTTGTCACTTCAAGCCCTTCATGTTTCATTCTTCTTGTTTTGTATCATCAAATCAATAAATATAATTCCCAACAATCTTCCCCTATTTGATGATGACAAAACAAACACCTTCTTGTACGAACTTCCCTAGACGAAGTAGAAAAGTTGAGATAATTAAATCTCGCCATGAATGAAACAATCTTGTATTCCCCTTAAGCCATGCCATGCCACTCCAAATCTCTTCTAACATCTCTTCCCCTTTTTGTTATCAACAAATAGGGAACGTATGCAAATAATGATCTTGACCACCACGAACCAATACCACACTCCTAATCAAAGCCTTCCAATGTTTCGAATTGCCCACCATGAAGAACACCAAAATGCTTACTAAAAATGAATCCAAAACAATAGAAACTCCAACTAGTAGTAGTAATACTAATTAATAGTAGTTAGAATCAAAAACTTCCCCTCGAGTGGTGCATGAACATCAAATGATTAAAACACATGATAAATACTTCCCCTGAAATCAATGTGCGAACCATCTTCATGATTCTTCAAATCTGTAAGCTCCTTGTAATGATCACTGATGAAGAAAACAAAATATAACGAACTTGATGAAGAAGTAGAATAACCCAAACTTGTGCCTTATATCTTGTACTAACCATGTGACTCCAACTCATACCAAGAACAAAAAAATATGAGTAGACCGCGACCTCTTGACGAAATCCTCAACTAATATGAGACACTGAGCACTACCATGTAACTCCTTAAAGTGATAGCAAATGTGACATTAAGCACCTTCAGTTTGTAGATAATACACAAATTTGCTAGATTCATCAAGTCTTTGTCACTACTTTAACGCACAAACAAGTTACCTCCTACTATAAGGTATGATAAGAACACGTATCCAAGAAACTCCACTTCACCTTCAAATAAGTGATAAACAATCTTCTTCGTAATCAATTATTCCAATACGAACAAAATAACAAGCCTTTTGAATCCTTTAAGAACATAAACTTCTTCTTGTGTGTGTAAATCAAATAGCCATTCTGTGTGTGTAAACTAATATCAATCAAACTCATTGCGACTTCCCCTTACTTCTCATAACACGCAACAGTACTTTGAATAGTCGAGCAGTACTTTGGAGATAGAAGTACTTTGAATCAGCAGAAGTACTTTGATTCAGCAGAAGTACTTTGGAGATAGAAGTACTTTGAATCAGCAGAAGTACTTTGGAAAAGTACTTCGATTCAGCAGAAGTACTTTGATTGAACGGAGCAGTACTTTGTAATAGCAGTACCTTGGAATAGCAGTACTTTGATGAAGAGAAGTACTTTGTAAGAGCAGTACTTTGAGAAGAACAGTAGTACTTTCAAATTCACGTCAGGTTCATCACCAGTTATTGGTATAACAACTGAATCCTTCATGTACGTATTAGGGTTCATTATTGGTTTAATAACCAATTCACCAAGGCTAATACATAAAACCCAATCATGCACATCAGTAGTATTGAATGGTATAGAGTTTTTTAAAACAAAAACAGCATCAGGTACTTGAACCAGTAATCTCCATGAACAAATACATTAAATCCGATCCAAACCAACTTTAGAACACGTATAATCGACACCAAGCAGCAAATAACCAACTTCCACAATGATTTAACAAGAAAAGAACCAAATTCAAGAAGTTGAATCATAAAAACCCTAAAAATTCAAAACTTTCACCTGTTGCAGCAGCAAACTTCGACAATTTATATCTTTTTACTTAGAGCTCAGATCGAAGATCCCTCCGGTGGAACTCTTCCTTGATATGTTGACAACCTCCAGTAAAAATTTCAGCCCGATCCAACGGTTAACGAAGGAGTTATCGTCGTTTGAAAACAGCCCTACAGAAAAATACGAACATATGCACCAGACTCGAATTTTCTTCTTTTTCTTCGAATAACCTTGTAGATCCCTAGATCGAGAGCCCCCTTGCTCTGATACCACTTGATAGAACTCATGCACACACCATCATATAAGTTCTAGGACCGTTTTGGACTCCATGTTGTTTAGACATTGATCTAGGATAAACAATAAAGCATAATAACAATAAGCACAGCGGAATAACATAAAGATTATTATTATTATCAACAAGGTTCTTCGTCACCATCTCTAACACTAATATAATTAACATGTTCTACTTTGATCAAGATAGAACATGTTATCTAATCTAAAACACTAATAATCCCTAGGCGTTTATCTCCTACGCCTAGGTTACACACACACACCTTTACTAGACGTCTACATTATGGAAGACTTGAATTATTTAATTTAATGACCCATGTCCTCTTTATATACTAGAGGATTAGGGTTTACAAGATACTACGAAAGAACTAATAAATAAAACTTCTTTTGCAAGCAAGTCCTTCCCATCTTTTGTAGAATTCCTTCTTGTCACTTCAAGCCCTTCATGTTTCATTCTTCTTGTTTTGTATCATCAAATCAATAAATATAATTCCCAACATGTTGTGTCCCTGTTTGTGTTAGGTGGAACAAATTGCGAATTGTGGTATCGTTTCATGTATCCGGTTTTGTTTTGTTGGGACATTGTGTGAATTTTACAATTTTTGTAGAGAGTAGAAACGTAAATAATTTGGATATGTGTTTAGAGAAATAAAACTACTAACGAGTATTTATATGTAAATTTTAATGGAGATGTCAAATCCATGTTGGTATACAGAAAATATCCTTGTCAGATTTGGCGTAAATTATTACACGTACACGTTATTGGCATGGTCTTGTCAAATCAATATGTCAAATATTTGTCATATTTCATGTAATTAATTACACATACACGTGGTTATACTTGTCAACTCAATGTCATTATATAGTTGAAATATCTATTATAGTTGTAGTATAATAAAAATGCCAAGTTCATTTATGGACACATACATAAAACGTAGAACATTTAACATAAAGAAATAGCGTTACAAGTCATGAAATAAAAAACTAGTACATTTGTAGAAACTTGAAAGAAATACATTGCTAATTAAAGACACAAACTAAGCATATAGTTATTATTTGGTTGATTAAGCAAGATTAGTGATTCTTTGTATAGGCCAATGAAAAATGAACCACCATTTGCTTCAATACCCATGTCTTGAAACACTTGAGATGTTTGCTCGTACACTTGTAGTGAGTTCACTACCTGTTGGTTGCTATTAGATTCAACAATTGGTTCCTCATCTTTGGTAAATCCAACTAATTTCACCACATGCTCAATTGGAAATGGGATGGTGAATAGCACTGTACACGATGATACAATACCACCATCAAATTCTAACACCCATGCATACTTAATTTTGTACTCCTCTGCAAGGAAACTTCCAGACATTACGAGAGAGTTTCGTAGCTGTGATATATGGAATGGAGGCGGAACCATGAGTCTTATCTGTTCAGGTATGTCTAGTACCTGAAATTGGTGGCTAACCAAATCAAAGGAAACAATAATGTATCGTTTGTACGAATTACCATCGTTGTAAACAAATTTTTCAGAACCAACCTAGAAAATTTTACCACCCACTACTGCTTGACCAGACCGTTTAATTCAAATTGTTTCACGGGGCAAATGGTCGTTTTCTAGATTGTTCCAACGTCTCGTACTCAATGTATAGACAGACACATACCATGGTCCTTGACCGTAATACGGGTAATTAATCTTTAAAAATGTTGGGTCTAAAGTGTCCGGACGGACACCAAAACCAATGACAAATTTTGGTGAATCAGGCTGATTCAAGAAACTAGGGACAGATATTCCTACAGATCTTTTTCTTAATGGGTTCCAAAGAACAACCATCATATTTGAGCCATATGAAAAGCACCAGACACCTTTAGAAGTAGCAATTGGCTTAAGAGTTTGAAGTTGAAGAGGGTTTGTATCCAGATGTGTGAAAGCTAAATTTTCATTAACAGAAAACATGAAACCTACATTACCTTGCATATATGTTAAATTAAAACAACACATATCTGTCTCACGAAAACCGTAACTACGGATGAAGTTGGAAAAGTCTATGGAAGACCTCCAGTTCTTTCACACACTACGAAACTGTAGTAAAAACTTAACTGGAAGTTTATTCATGATATCAACTTGAAGGTCGAATGGTATGTTGTCCGACATTCTTTGAATATGGAAAGGAAAATATTATTGAATGATTTTTAGTAAGTAATTTAGGAATAGATTGACTGTAATTAGCGTCACAAATTTGGACTTAAAAAGAGGAAGAGTATGTCAACTCGATGTCATATCTCGCGTAAAATATTACAAGTAAACATAATTGTCATGGAGTAGTCAAATCTTTGTCATATAGTTGTCAAATCTGTGTAATATTTCATGCAATTAATTACACGTACACACAACTGTCATGGAGTAGTCAAATCATTGTCATAGAATTGTCAAGTCTGTGTCATATTTCGTGTAAAAAATTACACATACATGCAATTGTCATGTACTTTTGTTACAGCATTGTATGTATATATTAAGTGTTTAGGTTTTAGATTTACAAAAACTTCATAAATTCAGATATACATAACAATGAGTTCAGATTTACAAAAATTCAAATGTGTTTTACATTTTAATAATACCGAGCGAGGTGTCATTATGTGTACTAATATCGCGTACTCATGGTTAGTTGACTTTGTGCGTTCTAAATTCAAGTTGGATCCCACTGAAGACGAAGAGGTAACTTTCTTTACCGACTACGCTTATTCAAATCCAGAATGCCACATATGTATGCGGTTAAAGCGAAACAATGTGAAGAAACTACATTTTTTAGGTCAACATAAGAAAACCCAACGTTATACAATTTTTTTTGAAACAACTCCTAACCAAACATCGGGTCTTATGCTTATGAAGACAACTCATCTTATTTCAATAATAAAAACCATAATAAGTCTTTTTTTAATGATGACCCATCTTAAAATTTTGAATCAAATGATTATGAAATTAATGAGTTTGGTTATAAAGATGAGGCCAACTTCAAAAAATCGGGATCATCATTTGCTTTCGGGTCTGATCATGATGCAGAAGATGAAGAAAATGATGGTTTTCTTGGAATAAGTGAGAACCCAAAACCAATCCACCATAAATGGAAGAATATTTTTTCACTCATGCCTGGCGTTCCAGAACCCCACTTTACCAGTCCAAACCAATAATTTCAAACCAAAATAATAGTGATTCTGTTTTTTACATTGGAAGGTTTTTTTGACACAAAAGAAGAAATAGACAAAGCAGTTAGGTTGAAATGTTTAGAAGAATGTTGCCAGTTTTTAGTAGGAAAGTCGGAACCTGACAGGTTTTTATTGTAAATGCTATCATTATAAACAATGCGAATGGAAAATTAACTCTAGACGCGTGCAAGGTACAAATGTGTTTGAAGTTACAGGTATGAATGATATTCACACGTGTGAAAAAACTCAAACATATCCTAACCATCGAAATGCAATTAAAAAAGTTATTGGTCACATTTTTAGTGAACTGTTAAAAGATGCTAGACGAGATTTAAAACCAAAAGATAAAATCGTTTGAAATGTTACCGTATTATTGTCACAACCTGGAAAAAAAAACCCAGGCACTATCACACGTATCAAGACAAACGAAGAAGGAGTTTTCGAGATGTTATTCATTGCCATTGGTGTTTCAGTAACTGATACTAATTTTTTTGAATCATATAATTGTTATACTTTATTGTAAGTTTACTTATTATAACATGTTTACAATTTTATTTTTTAGATTCGAACTTTCGTGCAACATCTTCGACCACTGCTTATAGTCGACGGGGCACATTTGAAGGGTGTATACAAAGGTACAAACTTGTTAGCTGTAGGCATGGATGGAAACAACCAAGTTGTGCCCATTACCTACGGTAGATGCAGATGGGAGACTGGTGATTGTTGGTCATGGTGGTTTTCAGTCCTTAAAGAATGCATAGGCTATAGACAGGATTTGGTTATCATATCTAATAGGCATCCTGCTATTGTGTTAGCTGTACGCAATGAATACCCATTGGCGTTTCATGGTATTTGCTGTCGTCATCTAATGATGAACCTTTCTTTGAAAAAGAACACAACAAAGGCGCTATTTTGGAGGATATGCAAAGTGTATACACCTGAAGAATTTGATAGTAAGATGCTAATATATATATATATATATATATATATATATATATATATATATATATATATATATATACATACATATATATATATATATATATATATACATACATATATATATACATATATATAT